>JAQMWT010000685.1:0-136497 GCA_029834535.1 Chrysophaeum taylorii
ATTGCTGAAATGGAGCGGTTAAGCTGAAATAATAACAATCGCACGCGACAGCTCATCAAACTGGGTTATGTCGTAAAAATTGACGACGTATATTACGGGTGCAAACGTGCAACGTAAGTAATCGAAGCCTCTGCTCTATCAACCACGAAGAAAACCATCTTGCATAATTTATCGTCAGTGGGTAGCAGTACTCCTTCCCATGCACTGGAAGTCAAGTTGCACAGAGCGGAGTGTACGCAGGGTGGCGACGCGACACATCGACGACGACCGACATTCGGGTAAATAAGATTCGATCAACCAGCGGGTTGTAACACGCGACCACACAATGTGCTGCACCACAGGAATATTCGGAAAGTTTAGCATGGTGGATCTGGTTGGCAGTGTCCGACGCATCGGTAAGCACGACTCGAAACGACGTCCGTTTCGTTGGCTCGTTGGAGCCTAATACTGCCCCGGCTCCACTGAACAGCATCCCCACCTTGCGATAAGTGATTGGAAGCCATTGAAACTTTTCATATCGGCGGCGGATCTCCGCTTCGGTGATCTCGCGGCATTTTGGCTTCATCTTTTCTGACCTTCGAGCGAAATCGTCGCTGCCTTCAGGTCGTTTGAGGTGGACGCGTCCGTCATAGCGGTCACCAGCGTCCTTCACCGTGCTCAGCAGCATCGGCGGGGAGATTCGTCGCATCGCGTCATTGACTGAGCAAAGCGAAGTTTCCTTGTCGTATCCTTTTTACATTTGACGTAAGTTCGTTGATCGTAGAGAGCGACGCTCATCTTCGTACCTAACGATATCACCAATCGCAAGGGCGCGCCTTGAGTGACGATCGTCGGCACTGGCCGTAGCAGTGTTGCCACCGAGCAGCGGACCGGTCGCGCTCTTCGCCAGAAAGAACATTTGTGACAACTCCAACTGCCGTTCTCAGCAAACGTAGCGACGAAAGCAACTGCCTTTTCCATAGGCTCGACAAAATACCGGTGGCGCGTTCGACCGGGCTCGATTCGTCATTACGCGCGGCATAACGATTGCTTCGCGCGTCTTCTCCCAGGCTGGGGAGAATTTGGTCGTGCATGGCGTACCGCGTGCGGCTACCGTACGTTCCGGCGGCGGGCTTCGGAGATCTTTAATCGCTCAAACGAGCATAAACTGAGTCTTGACCAGGTCGAGACTCTGCCGAAAGGCATCGTGTGATGCGTAAATCGGTACGGTTATCGGTTCCGATCGTAATTAGACCGGAAGGTCACGATTGGTGCATCGACTCGTTCATCCCTTTAATCTTCTTGCGCCCGTAGACGACTTGGGTTCGACAAAAACAGATCGATCATGGGAAAATCCACGAAGCTCAAAACTCGTATATCGCGCCCTCCCAACAGGAACAGATGATGCATCTGCTACAATAGCAAATGGGAGCGGCAAAGTCATCGGCGAAAGCGACCCGAGGGCGATCCAACGATGGATCGTCGTCGTATTCAATCCTGATCCGCGCGGCGCTTAATCGGAAGTTCGCCTTCATCGAAAATCAACGATCTCTGGTCTTTTTGTGTTTCTCGGCAAGCCTAAACATCGCCATTCCATCGACCTGTGGTTGTCGAGAATTTGGTCCGTCACGATTCCTGTAGATGTGACGGGCTATAACGTTTAGTACACCGTCTAAGCAACGGGGGTAATCAAATCATCTTCGATCGTCTTGCCATCTCGCGGCGTCAACGAAGTGTGAGCATAGGCTCTGAATCGCTCGTCTCGGGGTTAGGCATCGGTACCGGCTTGAACTTCGTATTATGCATTGTTGGCGTCTTCATAATGCTCGCGAAGCGCCTTTATCTGGCGGCTTTCGCTCTTCCTCCAAGACAATCTCCGAGTGCGGCTGGTGGGGATCCTGGTCTGTAGTTCACGGAAGCAAAGGACCCGCCCACCATCACATTTTTCCAGACTGCATCACGCAAAAATTCATTCGTCGCCTGCTGATCCTCATCAGCATCGGCGATCGGTTCTGTCAGCTGCGGCTTTGAGTCTGCAGCTGCGCGGGTTGGTGGCTTCTTCAGCAAGAAATTCCGACCGTCCACCAATCCTGCAGGTTCCACGTCTGCGTCTTCGTCACTAGAACGCTGCTTATCTTCTTCATAAATCAATCCTTTTCGGCAGCGTATCCGTGTCTCGATCCGTAGCGCGAAATCGAAACCGTTGGGGTCCAGGAAAAGGTGACGTCGTCCCCGACGTCAACTCTATCGTAAATCGTCGTCTGCCATACTCGCGCTTGTCATAGTCTCATCCGACGAATGCGCGCGAGCTCTGCAGATATGCTGGCTCACAGCCAGTTCCGGTCGCCAACGGTCGTCTCTGGAGGGTCAAAGATAAGCCGATGGCATCAGGGAGGCCTCATCAAAAATAGGTGGGTCGTCCATGGACGATCGTCAATAACGTTAACGTAGGTGATTTCACAGAGTGCTAGCTTCATCTTCCGAATCTGAATCGCCTTCCCAGTATCGTGTGACTTCAAGTTCCTCGCTCGAATCTTGAGCTCATCGCTCGACATCTGCTCATAAATGCGTGCCAAAGACCGACGATTGGTCAGCACGTCGTTGGGTGGCTCGTCCATCGGTGGGCGAGCAAGATCTTCGAATGCGGCCGCGGCAAGGGCGTCGGCTGCGTCGTCGTGCGGGTGTCCGTGTTCAGGTACACGTCACTCCTAATGGTAACTGTTGACCGCAAGGTCGTAAATGTGAACGTTGCAGACGACGGAAGTCTTCTCGGTAACGACCATCGTCTGAATCTCGATCGCGGATCTTCGTCGCCGGCGGCGGCGTGAATGTCGGCTGGAGCTCGCCTATCTTTCGTCGGCGCTGGCACGAGCGCGCTACGGTCTCGTGGCGGGCTCTGCTATCTCGCGGCCATTCGTGTCGAAGACGATCGGCCGTGTCTATCTGTTAAGTGCACGGTACTCATAACCGTGGTTAGCTGCGTGCTCATATCATTGTGCTGCTCTGAATATCGTGAGCAGGCTCGAACCAGGTGGCATTAGAACTACCGTCGTCACGCGAATGATTATCTTTCCTTTGTCGGCTCTCCCATCGTCCTCGCGAGATGGGCTTTCTCTTTGATGTATTTGCACATCGCTACATAATGGTCGTCGGCTCGCCTCCACCACTGTGGCGTAAGGAGAATTTTAGGGGCTACCTGGCGTGCCTTCGACCCTGGCTCGCCGATCGCGTCCGTGCCCTTGGTGGGATCACTGGACGAGGATGGCCGTTCTCCCGCCACGCGACCACAAACAACTCGCGCCTGGTCCTCTCAACTTGAGGATCGGCGTTGCTATGATCAGGATAATCGAAATCAGAAATCAGGGTGACACATGGAAGGGAAAAGGAAGATGTGCGAAAACTCTGACATCATCGGAACGGAGTAGGGTGCCCCTGAAAAGGGGGGGCCCTAGAAGAGGGGTAAGCCTTTGGAGGCGGGAGTTGCCGCCACATCAGGGCACACGTACAAATCCGGACCATGTAATACAATACGTACGCAGCACTCGCTCGTCGGCGACCGATGTAGTCGCACGATCTCGTGTACTCCACCACGTATGGCGGCACAGAAAAACCACTCCCGACCCCCGGGTGACAAAGGGGGCACTCACCGACTCGTCCTAGACCTCACTGAACGAGGAAAACACGGACTCGGGGTCGCGTATGCTCGCCACACGCCTTGCTTGGCTCCCATGCCCGGGAGAGGTCCGAAGTTAGTTAGTTAGTTACACCTTGCTCGCGCTCACCAAGCCCATCAACAAGATGGAGAGATGGTATATGATAGCAAGAAAGGCAGGGAAAGGCGTCCCGTTGAACGGGTATTAAGCCTCGAGAAATGAGGGTAAGCCTTAGCGGTCAGGAGTTGCCGCCACACCGCCCCTTTGTGGCAGCCTCATCTTTATAGCCCGCTGAAATACACAACCCCCTAGACCCTCCACGCACCATCTTCCTCACTTTCGCACCCTCCCCCTCTTCGCACTCGACCATGAAACCCCCAAAACCCATGAACGCCCTACGTACTCCCGTTCGCGCCCCACTCGAGCAGTCGACCTTTCGAAACGCACGTTCGCAAACCCCCTGTGGCAGTAACGCCCATTTCCCCCACTTGCCTGCCTGCCACCTGACTTACCCTGATTGTTGCTCTGGTATTGACCTTGCATTTATGGGGGGGGGTCATCTCGACACCTTCACCTGCGCTTCCACTGGACCCAATGTACCGGGCATTTGTATTGCTTTCTTGCTGTCTTCTTGATATTACCCTCTTTTGATTGTCCGATTTCGAGATGGCGTGAGGTATTGCGCTGAGGTCGGGCGTGTGGTGGTTTCACCCGCGGTTCGGGTTGGGAGAAAGGGTTGTTGAGGCCCCCGGTCCGGCCAGGAGGGGCGGGTATCTGAGAAAACCACTACAGTGGTCTCAGAAACGGGAATCGATAGTCCAACTCCCGGACTATCGATCTCCTGTTTTTCGGCGGCGAGTCGGTTCGTAACGGTCGAGTGAGTGCGAAGCCGACGCGTGGGTGAGATCAGGGATCACGGGTACCGCCGCGGGGTTCATTTACGTGATTCGGATCGAACGGGGCGGAGTCACAACGACTCATTTAAGCAAACATCGTGGATACGAGGCAAAGAAAGAGAAGCCTAACCTAGCTCGCGCGATGCAGACCACCTCCCCGACGGCGAGCGACAGCACCGGCGGAGTCACTACGACTCATTCAGGCAAAGCATCGTAAGACCTAACCAGGCAAAGACAGACCACCTCCCTGACGGCAAGCGACAACACCGGGAAGGCCGTCCATAGTCTTCACGCGCAAGGCAAGTGCTTCCGTAAGACCAGCGCACCGGTACAGCGCGCAGTCAGACGGCTGCCGGCAATTGTCGTCTGACGAAAAGAATACAACAAGTGAGTTGTGAGGGTCCGGATTAAACCCATTATCCGGGCAAAGCGCGGTCATGGCAGAGAGGCCAATGACAGAACGACCGCAGTGGTTTCGGGACGCACAGGAGCGTCTGCAACGATTCAGTGCAGGGACTCCATTTGCGTCTATTGGAAGAACACCGTTCAGTACGCCCTTTCAACGGCCGGAAGCCGAGGAAAGTGGCATCGGAAGAGAGGCAAGATCATCTGATAGCCTCGACAGCCCCCCAAGCGTGGTCATCCTTCCGGATCCACGCGCCGGCGAAGGGGGAGCTACGGTTGCGCCAGACGCAACTTCAAGACCGGGTGAGCCGACGTTCCCGTACGCACGACCCTACGAACGTGCGATGAATGCTACGGAGTCATCTCGAGCGGAACCGGACCGTTTACGGCGATGCGTGGACCAGAGGAGAGTGCACATCCTAGGCCACCATCTGCGAATACGAGAGCGACAGATTTTCGCGTAGATGTCGACCCCGAGGTTCTGCAGACCATCGCCGAACGATTCGAGATGTACCAGTCGCAGATCGAGCAAGTCATACGTGAACTTGAGAACACCCGCCGCGACGCTCAACAACAACGCTCAGAAGTGGAGCGGCAGCGGATCGACAACGATCGACTTCGACGAATGGTGGAGGAATCCATGCGGGCGCATGCTCGAGAGGCACGGCCAACCTCTCCGAATGCTACGCGTGTTACGCCCGACGATGATGACGCTGTATCGGCACTGACCGACGATCAGCCACCGCGAAGTCGACCGGAGCCTACCCCGCACCATCATACTGACCCCGGTTCGGCGCGTCCTCGTGACGAAGAAGAGATACTTCATGTCAAGAAGGGAGCTGCTGGCATGACACGTATCACGTTTTTGAATCTCACGGGGCAAATTACCAAGGACCGTGATGAGGTGGATGCGTGGTGGATGCAATTGCGGCGTATGATGGAAGGCAAGATTGATAAACCCTCAATAGCGATGAATGTGATTGGAGGCGAGTACAAACTCGCCCCTATGGAAGCTTATCGCAAATGGGAAGCTGAACGGCCGCAGATGTGGAAACAATACAAGGATGGGACCATCACAATGAAAAAGTTGCGCCAGCATGATGAGGACTGTCTGGATGCTATGCAAGAGGCGACGAAGCTTCCTTGTCCACCTCGGGCTACGGTTGGGGAGCTTGAACGTGAATGGTTCAATTTAAGGCAAGGGAATTTGTCATTGAATAAGTATATCGCGCGATGAGCGCAGAAATTCGGCCAGTGTAGAGCAATGTCAGGTCGCGATACTGATCCGGCTGCGTTCCGTTCGCACTTCATTGCTGGTCTCAATTCTGAGCGCTTGCGGACGAGCGTCGATCGTGCTCGGGCCTCACCGCATATGAAAGCATCTACTCTCACCCTCAACGATGTCATTCAATTGACCATCCAGATTTCCAAGATTCTGGAAGCCAACCCTACTGCCAACATCGAAGAGGCGATTAAGAAGGAGAAGGGAAAGGAGCACGTACCACGGATGAGGAGAGAGCAGCAGCAGCAGAGGCAGCAGTTGCAGCCAGTCCAACGGGTTGGTTATGTTGCTGACTCGGGAGTTGGAACCTGGCTACCACAGGGGATAGATAACCATACGCGTCAAGCAATTACGACGTGCCTCAGTTGCGGCCGGCATGGTAGTTTTAACCACGACAACGGTGTGTGTCCTGTGCCGGACAATCCCTCGAGGAAGAGGCGTGCTGCTCAGACGTTGACGAATGCGGGTTTTCCAGCAACGCCAGAGGGACAAGAGCAATACCGACGGACGCTTTTAGCTGCAGCAGGACAGGCTTCAGTGACTCAGCTAGCGCCGCGCGTTGTGCAACAGCCGCAGGTGGTCTACACAGCAGCACAGGTGCCAGGTGCAGGTCAACAGCGTTTGGTTGCAGGCACTCAACAGCAGGTGGTCCGAAGGCAGCCCGCAGTGCAGCGGACCGCTCAGACCTCGGTGCGCCTGGAGGATCTGACTACGGCTCTCAACACGATGAACTTGATTCGTCAGGCACAGCAGACGGCTCCGCCGTGTAGAGGGCAACAGTCCCAGAGAGCGAACCCTAGCCAGCACAATGATGGTGTCGCCGCTCAGTGGCTTGAAGTGCTTGGCGAAGATCAGGATGACACTAAGCGAGCGGACTACTGCACTGTGCAGTATTCTGAGCTCATGGAGGGCAACGTGTATGATGATGACGAGGTTTGGGGCGATGATGATAGCTTCTCTGCAGAAGGCTATTCCCCTGGTGACCCCATGGAACCTCCTTCCTTTTTGGTCATCACTGAAGACGCATGGGTGGAGGAGCAGGAGCAAAGTACCGAAGTGACTGGAGTTGCATCTAGAGTTCTCTCGGAAGACGAAGATAATCGTGGCGAATTGGGGTATACGATTGTTCGTGCGGGACAAGATACCTTGGTTGCCATGGATATAGTGCTACCGAGGGACGACTGTGCCGAGCGTTATGCCGCTCACCCTTCCATCTCTTCGGATTTCGAGAGTTTCTGCCCTCAGACTGCGTTGAATACCACTCAGGATCCCGACCATCGTGAAAATAAAGCCGTAAGGTCCGATGGCACGAGATCCGCCTCTTTGACGTATGTGCCTGATGCTACCTCTTCGCTAGATGGTTCGAAATATTCCATCATCGCTGCCGGTTTGGATGGCATGGCTGATTCCCCCTACATCGATCACCGCTTGTGTCGCAAACTTCATCGTGACGGCAAATCATCTATCGTCAGCCGCTCCCTACGATTCGTACTCTAAATGGGTCAGGAGGTTCGGGAGCTGCTATTCGAGAATGGGTCATCCTCCGGATCTCCTTGGTGCCGACGACATCCATGCTGCTCATGTTCTTCGTTGGTCAAACGAATGGGCAGTTACTATTAGGAGCACGAGAATTACGACTCCTGGGTGCGATTTCGGATTATGCGACAGAGAGAGCTATTTTTCGGCGTTCTGAAGTGACCATTGGAGTTCTCAAGAATCGGACTTCCGCCTCGCCACAAGACCAGCATGGAATTGTCCTTTACAATGATGCATTCGATGCGACCCCGCAGGTATTGCAGATGTTCCCGACAGCTAAGCTTGCTGTGCAACACGGAAATATCCAAACTTGGACGCCAGTTGGTAAACCGTGGAGTTATGACAGTCTATTGCGGTCTATTCGTATCAGAGCGAGTCACCATCACGTTCCTCCCGGTGATCAGACTGCTGGAAAAGCTGAAGACCAACTTACATGCCCTGCAGGCGAGGAAGATATCATCCCTCATTTCGCGTACGTGACGAGTACTCGATTTCTTCTTCCAAGCCAACCGTACTTCTTGGAGATGGAGTGCGATGTGCAGCTGGAAAAGAGTCACATATTCCGACCTTATCGGCCACTCCTCCAGGATCTCCGCCTTGTACCTGGTTCCTATTCATCGTATTGCGCTGATGAGCCCAACGAAGTTCATGTGGCTGTGGAGCACATTGGTGACGAACCCATTGGTATCGACCCCGAAGTCCCGGTGGTCGAAGGCGAGATCATGCCGCATGAAGGATGTGTCAACATGCAGCTAGAAGCCACTGATGACGTGAGTCATGCCACTCTTACGGCCACTGTTGACGACGATGAAGTCGAGGAGGATGTCTTGAGTGACAGACCTCCTCCTCGGCCACCTCCAGATGAAGAAGTGAAAAAAACACCAGAAATGGAGATGGAGGCGACTGCTAAGGAGCTGCTATCTAAGCACGCCTCCTTGGTTTGGATACCCATCACCTACACCTTTGTCGTCGTCTACTTTGAAGGCGCTGGAGGATCAACGTTGGGTATCCGGCGATGCAATGGGCTATATGGCAGTTCATTTCGCATTGTCCTGGCTTTGGATGCTTGTCCTCAAGCCCGAGCCACCTTTGAGCTCAATTTTCCGAAGATTCCCTATGTTTTGCATGAGCTGGGGAAATCTCATCGTCGTACATACGACTTGGTGTTGTCGTATTTACATTCAGATTTTTGGAAGCATTCTTATTTTCACGCCAGTCCGCCGTGTATCTATGGATCGACTGCCAATTTGCACTACAGGGACGCACGCAAGGGCGCTACTATTACTTCTTGGGTCCTGCGTCACTTCCGCAACGCACCTTATGTGATTGGACGATCGACGCTCGAGCAGGAACCATCAGTGATCCTTTTTGTGCATCACCAATTTTATGTGCCGCGTATTGTTGATTTTTATAGTGTTACACCCGAATTGCTGTGCTCGCGCACACGCCTACTTGCTTGCAATGTTCGCTTGGAACTGCCGTTATTATCGCGTGTACCACCGAATTTACGGGACCGTTTTGGGCCAGTGTTGGGATTTACAGGTGGTCACCCGTTCATTATAGTGAACAATTCTCATCTACGCGCCCGGCTATCGGCCCTGCCTTCACGGTGACGCGCAATAAGCTTCACCTAGGACCTCATTTCTCGAACACCCGTCCACTCACGTTGCAGATGCACCAGGAAATTATGACCGTTCCTGCTACGTGGCAATGGGGTGCGACAGTTTCAGAGACAGTAGCTATGAAGATGCTTGGCAGTATGGTGCCACCCGCGACTATGACGCGGATTGCGCTAGCAGTGCACAATTCGTTTGACCCTTCACTTCGAAATTTGGGTAAGTTGCGGAATATTGCGACGACTACGCTAGCCCAACCTGATCACCATATTCTACGGTTTTCACCTTTTGCTGTAGAGTCGCGCATTCCAACGCTCGACCCTGCCACTCGAAGTGTATCATGGATTGCGCCCGATGAAATCTATTCTCCTGCGAGTCCTGCACCATCAGCTGCTGCCCCCACCACCCCGCCACCACCTTCGGTTACATCGCCTGGGACGGCTTCATCTTTTGCAGGGGGCACCGTCGCCACTGCTGTTATGCAGAGCAACCAAGTTGATAACCAGCCCTCCGCAACTGCTGAAGAAAAAGGCACCGCGAAAGAGCGACCAGCGTATTTCAATACGTCCGACGTTCCGTGGGCGGACGCGCCTCACGACGAACATGGTCAACCTTCTTGATGCCTCCTCATTTAGCGGATCAGGAGAGCATGCAGGTCATCCCTCCGACCGTCGCGCAGGTCGAAGAGGTGATGACTGAATTGGGTATTACAGAGCATCCTGCTTTAGATGATGACGAGAAGCTGATGATGAAGCATTTAATCTCGTATTCGTGGGCATTTTTCGATGATGTGATGAGACCTGTTGATTCACCTGAAGTGACGCTCCGGTTCAAAGAAGAGAACCCGACTCCCGTCAAACTCTCGCCATATCGGTTGTCGAAAGAAAAGATTGAATGTTTGCGGATGCAGATTGAAGCGTGGACCCGAGATGGAGTTATTCGTCCCGCGAATTCTCCATGGGGGTTCCCTATTTTGATGATGGGGTTCCCCTTACCCTGATCGCCGGCCGCATGGTTGCGATGGAGGACGGTGCCTCATGAATCCTGAGCCTTGCGAGGGCATCCGCCCTCCCGGCGTAGGTTGGCACCTATTCGCCTCCCTGGCGGGCCGGTTGGCAGCCGGAACGTTCGCAGTGGGACGGGGTATGGCCGGGGGGCGCAGACGGAAGGTTATCGACGAGTTGGTTGTCAGTCACATCGAGGTCTCCTCGTCGCATGGCGACAAGCTTGATGATCACTCTCCGCCGACCCACCTTTCGGCGCCCCTCGTCTACAGGCCCGTGATTCCGGACTGGCTCCTGTCGGTCCGGCCTGGCTCCCATGCTCGGGAGAGGTATGAAGTTAGATAGTTAGTTAGTTCCCTATTTTGATGTTGCCTAAGAAAGGTGCCGAGCCTGGCACTTCCAATGCTTACAGAGCAGCTGTCGACCTACGGCGCCTCAATGCATTGCTCAAGGATGATAGCTGGCCGAGTGTGAGCATGGCTGACGCGCTGATGTTTCTCATTGACAAGTTTGTCGTTCCAGTTTGGATATTCGCTGGGGCTATCACAATTTACGATTGTCGCTAGATGCACAAGATGTGGTCACCTTCACTAGTCCTCTGGGAGCGTGCAGCTACATGCGTCTACCTTTGGGAGTCAAACCAGCCGGAAGTTTGTTTTGCAAGCAGTTGAACACTGACTTGTCGCAATGGCTATATCGTGATCTCGTGGCATATATCGACGATATTCTCGCCGGTCACGCAGATACAAAGAATCACTTGCAGTGCCTTGTGCAAGTTATTCCCCATCTCGCCTTGAAGGGGTACAGCGCCAAGATCAAGAAGATTCATTTTATGCAAGAAGTCATTGAGTTTTGGGTCATTTATCTACCCCGAACGGACTTCTTCCATCACCAAGGTCTTTAGAAGCTATCAGACACATGCCAATTCCTGGCACCTTGTCGGACGCTGACCCTAAGAAGCAAGTGCGGTCTTTCCTTGGAATGGGGAGCTTTTGCCGGCGTTATGTAAGGAATTTTGCGAAAGTTGCAGAGCCATTAAGACAACTGACGTTGCCGGACGTGAAATTCAAGTGGACGAAAGAGTGTCAGGAAGCTTGGGATGCCATCATCGAGGCTATTGTCACTTCGAAGGGCGTCTATCATCCTGATTACTCATTACCTTTTTACATTCGAACTGATGCTTCCGCGCATGGGTTGGGTGCTTACCTATTTCAAAAAGTACCAGTCGTTGACGACGATGGAAGAGAAAGAATCTAAGAGAGAGTTATCGAGTACTGGAGTCGAACCGTGCCTAAGTCGATGAGGAAGTACGATCCTCGGCGCTTGGAACTCCTCGCAGTACTCTCTGCTCTCGATAATTTCCGATTTTATATCGAAGGTCATCAGACGAAGTTAGAGACGGATCATCGTAATTTAACGTTCTGCGGGATTCGAATCATACGTCTGGACAGTTAGCACAATGGGCTATGCGGCTTGCTGCGTTCGACCGGGAGCTCGGATTCAAGCCTGGAAGCTCCCCTGGCATGCGTATTCCGGATTGTCTGTCGCGCAACCCTATCGACAAATTGATCGAGAAAGATGAAGACGGGGAACCGATCAATGAAGCTTTTTTGATTTCCAAGAAATCCCCACCGATGTCCCTGGCACAGCTTGCCTCACCTTCTCTTCGGTGACGATGCCTATGCTGAAGGACAGCGGACCCACCGCAGCTATGGTAGCAGTTAGTACGCGACAGAACGTACAACCGCCTCAATTCTCGTGCGAGTCTGAGCCAGTTGACTCCGTCGAACGTCTCCCTTTTGCGGATCAAGCGGAGGATGAGATCACTCTCGATGAGATAGCGAAAGAACAAGCTGAGGATGAAACATGCAAGCGCATCAGACGAAAGCTCGATTCTGAACAGAAAGATCAAGACGAGCAGTCATCCGTACCATATGAGGTTGATGACAACGTGTTGTATAAGGTCGATGATTCAGCTTCTCAGCGTCTTATTGTGGTCCCTCAGTCTATGCAAAAGCGTGCGATCGCCATGCATCACCGAGGCTTGTTCGGAGGCCATGTAGGACGAGACTCCACAGCGAATCAAATCTTAGAACGGTATTGGTGGCCAAACGTCTCATCATCCGTTAATGAGTTCGTCAATGCCTGCATTGTTTGCCAGAAGATTCGATCCATCATGCCTAGGCGCCATGGCTTGCTCTGTCAACCGAATCGTGTCGGAGACTGCTATGTCCTAGGTATGGATTTGATTGGACCTCTGCGAGGCGCTGACGTGTACACGTACATACTCGCAATGCACGATGCAGCATCACATTTCTTGAAATTAGCTCTGATCAACACAAAACATGACTATTCGATTTTGAACGCGTTTGTGGACAAGATTTTACTTGAGGGATGTCTCCCACGGTGCGTAGTCACGGATAATGGAAATGAGTTCGCGAACAGGTTATTTCGCACGTTTGTTCGTCAATTCAACGTACGTTATCGTACTACCCTTCCGTATCACCCTCAGAGTAATCATACTGAGCGTGTCAATCGATTCATCAAAGCTTTATTGCGAGCTGCGATCGATGAACAGGGTCAGCCAGACTGGTCGAATTTCCTCCCATATGTGTCATTCATGTACAATAGGATGTACATTCCGGGAACGAAGATTTCACCTTTCATGATGCGTACTGGCAAGCAACCCTTGTTACCACCCGATTACACTCTTTTGAGTGAACAGCGTGATCTACCGCAATCACGTCATCAGATTTTGGTGGACTTTAAGAACAAGTTTGAATTTTATAGTCGACTCGTGTTACGAGCTCACCAGAAAGCACAGGAGAGTCAAAAACTCAACTATGATGCCCACCAAATTGACATCCAGTTTTCCCCAGGTGATTATGTTCTGCGTTTCGTGCCTAAGACACGCCACAAGCTACGGCCCATTTGGCGCGGACCTTATATGGTTACTAGAAAGATCTCTTCCGTCGTTTATGAAATTCAAGACGTCAACGACGATGATGCTGAATCGCTTGTAGTATCTGTACAACAGATTGTGCCTTTGAAAGTGCCAACCACCGACACTTCTTCAGCCCCTCTGCATTTACCCTCGGACCGCGACCGGTTCAAACATGGTAAGTTCGTGATTTTCAGGGTGAAAGGACGATCCAACGCGTGGAAGAAGCGTATCTATGTTGCTGAAGTCTACGAAGAATATGATCACGACAATGATACAGTCGCGCTTCACTACTATACCGATTTGGGACCGCGCGATGATCCTCGCGTCTTTGATCCTACTAAGCCTCTGGCTGAGCGACGCTTAAGACCAGAATGCAAAGATCCTGACGGAGGTAGCTTCACACGTCTACGACCAAACATGGAGGGCTGTGAACCCTGTGTGACTGATTTTCGCCCGGATGAAATCGATGTCCTCGTCACTAACTTCGGTCTCCACAGCAACAAAGTTCCTGCTGATGTAGCTGAACGAGCTTATCGTACCATTCGTGAGCGTGACCTTCGTCACCCTTGAAGTCGAGGACGACTTCATCTCAAGTAGGGGGCTCCTGTAGCAGTAACGCCCATTCCCCCCACTTGCCTGCCTGCCTCCTGACTTACCCTGATTGTTGCTCTGGTATTGACCTTGCGTTTATGGGGGGGGTGTCATCTCGACACCTTCACCTGCGCTTCCACTGGACCCAATGTACCGGGCATTTGTATTGCTTTCTTGCGGTCTTCTTGATATTACCCTCATTTGATTGTCCGATTTCGTGATGGCGCGAGGTATTACGCTGAGATCGGGCGTGTGGTGGTTTCACCCGCGGTTCGGGTTGGGAGGAAGGGCTGTTGAGGCCCCCGGTCCGGCCAGGAGGGGCGGGTATCTGAGAAAACCACTACACCCCTTTATGCAGTCGACCCTATACGTTATCCTTGAAAGTTGCTAGTTATAGAAAATTCCACTTAGGGTTAGGAACCCCCCCTAACTCTCACACCCACATCTAAACACCAACAAGCGGTTGTGTCGAACACCGTGCTGCTCTTTGTGTCGTTGGAGGACAGGACGAAAGGCAGCACTACCACTGCCACCATTCTCTACCAGGGGCACAGTGATTTTTACTGTTCTCTAGTTGCCTTGGGGAGGGCGCGCTGTGCCCTCGCCGCCCTCAGCCATGTCGCCGCCTCAGGCAGCCCCACCCAGGCCGCCAGGCCCAGCAGGGAGTCGCACATCGTCGCACGTACGTCCGTCAGCAACATGCGTATGACCTACGGGCGTGGCCCGTCCTCCGAGTCTCTTTGCCTGCCGCGCGGCTCGGCGATGACCCCGACTAGGCCCCGACTTTCATCAAACGTTCTTCATGTCTTCATCCCCAACCTCCGAAAGGGATACCCACCCCCGCCTTCCAGGCATCCCTCGCGCCTCCATACAACCCGAAGCCCCCCAACGCCCGTGCCCCCCTCTTAGGCACTGTAATAATGGCTCTGAATGTACTGCCGGACTGGGCTTCGGGCATCGACTGCTCGAGCTCGAGCGCACACCGTCCGGCTCGTCTGCGTTTGAACAGCCGACGATGTCCAGGGTGGGGCTCCCCAAAAGCGCGGCGACCGACGTCGTGAACTCGACCGAGCAGGACGACGACTATCTAGAAGTGTATGGCTCGCATCTGCCCGCAGTCACGCAGGGCGAAAGAAAGGAAGAAAGGAGAACAAGCTAGATGTAAATGAATCACAAGTTTATGACCCCAACTTGCGACGGAGAGAAAAACATATGACCACGAGTCTCGGGGAACTCGCCGTGGTTATTAGGCATAGGACAACCCCGTTCGTTCTATGCTCAGTATTGCCAGTGGGGTAGCGGCTTTGCGCGAGTACCGTCCTTATCTAACGACACTCGTAGCGAGAAACGGGAGCATATTCCTTGCCTTCTCATAATTCTGATGTCAAGGGTGGACTTGTCGTCGGAGAATGGGGACCAAGCAAGGTCAGGCGAGCTTGCAGGTCGAGCATGCAGGTGTAGGTGAGGAGGGAGTCGAAGACGCGGGTCGAAGAATCGAGACTGTTGCGAAAACCGCATATGCGGAGAGAGTAGTAAGAGCGGCACGAATTATGGAAGTGATGGAGGGGTTAGGAAATTGGCGAGCTCGACAACCCAGATGGTGGAGAGAACGAGGACGGCGAGGCCGCCGAGGACGAGGGGGCCCAAGGGGTCGGACCATTCGGTCGGGGCGTGGGATGCGATGTGGTCGAGGCGCCACGAAAGAGTGCGAAGGGCGTAGGCGGTAAGGACGCAAGCGGTGATCGAGAGGAGCGCGGAATAGGCCTCGGTCCGTCGGTTGCGCTGGTTTCGGAGCTCGTTGGCGTGAGCGGCGGCGAGGCCGACGGCGCCGATAGAGGTGAGAACGACGGCGGCGTGGAGCCAGTGAATAAACGTACGCTCGGCCGCAAGGAAGAGTTTCGGTTCGATTTTCTGCGACGGGAGGAGGGTCTGCATCTCGCGACGGACGTCGGCGTCGACGGGGCAGCACCGATCGTCGAGCGCGGCAGGACAGAGGTCGCCTTGGTTCGGACAAGCGGCGAAGCAGGAGGGCGAGTCGCCGATGTAGCGCGGCAATTCATAGTCGTCGTCGTCGTTCCAAGCGAGGCGGGCCTTCTTTTTGGCGGCGATGCGCTCGTAGTGCTCGCTCGTGGGGGCGCGGCTGCCGAGGACGTTATCGAGCGGGGACTTGGCGTCGTTGGTCCGGTCCCGGAGGACCGAGGCGGCCGCGGGTCCGACGGACTTGATTGAGGCGGCCAGGGCGGGGTCGTCGATCCAGTACGGCAGGGTTTGGACCTCGTCGGGCAGCAAGACGGCCGTGCCGTGGATAAACTTGGAGAATTTGTGGACGGGCACGAGGGCGCGCGAATCGGCGAGCGACCGCACCCAGTCGGGAAGTTCGTCGGTCTGGCCGAGGGCCAGCTTGATTTCAAGCACGGCGAACGGGAACCGCGTGATCTCGTTCCGCGGGATGGAGGTCTTGGGGTCGCGGTACCAACGGTCGCGTTGCTCTTTCTCCTTGGTCGTCGTCGAGGCCGCATCCGGCGACCCGCGCAGCTCGTACTCCTTGGTCTCGTCCTCCGGAGGCAAAAATGACCTCTCCGCGAGGGACTTCTTCTTGCTCGACGACGAAGATAACGTCTCGGGCTGGGGGGGCGTGGCATGCTGGACCTCGGAGATGAGGCAGAGGTTGGTGTCGACCGAGGCCCTGACGGCGTTCGTGTGCTCCTGCTGGAACGCGCAGCGCATGCACTGCGACCGCACCGTCGGGACGAGGCGCTTGGTGGAGATGAGCTGCGTGATCTCGTCGACGAGCTGGCGCTCCTTGCGGATGACGGCGTCGGACTTTTTGCCCGCGGCGCGCGCGCTGGCCTCGAACGCGTCGGCGTCGAAGTCGCCCCGCAAGAGCTTTGGGACTTGCTCGGGCGGGATAGCAAACCTCTCCTTGACCGACTCGTCGCCTGTCCAGGCGTCGCGGTGCGTCTTGCGCTCGACAAACACGAGCGTCGGTTCGCCCGTGCCGTACCACCGCAGCCGGACGCAGCTGCTCCCGGGCAGCTTGGCGAGCCGCGAGTGATAAAGCTCGAGGGTCGACGAGTCCAGGTAGACCGAGTTGACGAGCTGCGAGTCCTTCTGCTCCTTCTGCTGGCCCGCCAGCATTTCCTTTTGCAACAAGACGGGCAGATGCTTCGAGATGGCGAGTTTCACGGCGCTCAGGTCGTCGGGCTTCACCCAGAACTTGGACGTCGTCCGGACGAACGACTGGTCGTCGTACGTCTTGGGCCCCCTCTCGACATCGTCGCCCCCCGACGACACCTCGGCCTTGGCGTAGAGACGGCTCAGGCGCACCACAACGTCGCTGTAGTCGTTCCGCACCCACCGCATGTCGTGCATGCGCGCGATGTAAAACGCCTTGATCGGCGGCAGCGTCGGCAGAACCTTGTCGTGTTTCTTGAGGAGCTTGCGCACCGCCGTCACGTTGAGGTTGACGTACTTCTCGATCTCCAGAAAGGCCGAGCCTGCCGCGCTGCAGCGGTCCGAGAAACCCTCGACATCCGCCGCGATCTCGTGCTTCGACGCACCCTCGAGCCCCTCCAGCGACCGTCGCACTTTGACGACTTCCTCGTGCGTGAACTTGTCCATCTTCCGAAGCTCGGACTCCAGCAGGCTCAAGAACCCCTCGTGCGTTGCAACGGGACGGCCCTCGTCGGCCGCCGCGAGCGACATCTCGTCCTCCGAGTCGTCGGCGTCGACCACCAGCGTTGGCATCGCCGCGGCATTCGTCGCTGGCGTCACCGAGAGCGACATGGCGTTCTCGTCCACAGGTTCGCGCAGGTTCAACAGCGCTAGATCGTACAGCATACGCTTTAATTTCGAATAGTCGAGGTACGCCCACGACGGGTACGACGACTGCGCTTTCGCGTCCTCGATTGTATCACCGAACGCGACCATCCTCTCTGTGTTCTGATGAGAGAGACTACCAACGGATATACGTGGGTGTGCCACATTCCGTTGATTTATTACGGGCAGCCAGCAAACTATTAAACGTATCACAAATAGACATTAGCTCAACTTGAAGATGACGAAAAAGTAGCGTATCCAGAGACCCTCAACAAACAAACAAACAAACAAACAAACAAACACGCTCGAGGAGAAGAACCCTATATCTAAGTAAAGGTGTGAGTAGTAGAAACCCTATAGCTCGTTCGTTCGATTGAACGACAACAACTCCTCGAGTCCGGTGCAGCTCTTGTCGTCGTCCACCTCAACGACCACCAACGCCGCAACTACCGCCGGGTCGCGAAAGAAAGAAATCATGCCGAAGAAGAAGGGAAAGAAGGGAAAGGGGAAGAAGGGCAAGTCCGAGGTCCAGGAGCAGGAAGACACGGAATATGACAACATGGATCTGGAGATGCTACAGGAGGTGGTGCCAATGCTCAAACAGCAGCTGGCCAAGTGCACCCTCGACCGCAACTATGTCCAGCTGGAACGAGACACGATTCAAATGTTCTACGACATCACGAAGAATGAGGTAAGGGAGATCGAGGGCCAGATCGCGGCCAAGGATCGCGAGATGGAGCTGATGGAGGACAACCATCGGGTCGAGGTGCGGGTTTATTTGCAAAAAGTAAAGCACCTCGACTACGAGCACAACGACAATCTGCGAAATATATCGGTCGAAAGCGATGGGTTTGTCAAAGATGAGGACGAGAATCACGACAATAGGTCGTACGAGCTCAAAAAAATAAAAAAGGCGCTCAAACTCGAGATCACGGAGCGCGAGTGGTCCAACGCCGACGGAATCAAGGCGCTCAAGCAGCAGCACGCGAAGAATCTCCAGAAGATGCGGGAGGGTTTCGAGGCACAGCTCGCCGAGCTCCAGGAACGCCTCCAGAAGCGACTCGAGCAGCTCGAAGCGGACCTCGAGCTTCGCCGCAAGGTTCATATTCACGAGATCGAAGAGCGCAAGAACCTCCACATCAACGACCTCATGCGCAATCACGAAAAGGCGTTTGGCCAGATGAAGAGCTACTACAACGACATCACCAGCGACAATCTCAAGCTCATCAAGAGCCTCAAGGACGAAGTCACCGAGATGAAGAAAAAAGCCATCGCAAACCAGAAGCTCATGCATGATATTTCACAGGAGAATCAGCGTCTCAAGGAGCCACTCACTGTTGCCGTCGCCGAGGTCGCCGAGCTCCGCGCCCAACTCAAGGACCGCCAAAAAGACCGCCTCTCACTCCGCAATTCCAAGGCGAGACTCCAGGTGCTCGAGCAGCAGCTCCACGATCTCACTCAGGGTCACGATCACCTCAAGGTCGACTATGCCCAGGTCGAAAAGGACCGCGACGAGATCTACAGCACGTTCGAGACCGCGATCAGAGAGATCCAGCAGAAGTCGGATTACGAAAACATTATGCTCGAGCAAAAGCTAGACGCCATGCAAAACTCGGCCGACGCCGCCCAGGAACAAGTCAGCCAAATTATCAACGCCGCCGGCCTCGACTCGTTCGAGATGGATCGCATCGGCGCGTCGTTGCACAGCACGCTCGCACAACGCAACCAGGGCATCCGAGAAACGCGATACGAGCTCGTCCGAATGACGAAATGCTACAATGATGCCCTTCGAACCTACACGCAAAAACTCCTCGACCTCGGCATCCCAAAAGTCGAGATCGACTCCATGGGCTTTTCGCCCATTCCAACAGCCGCGAGCGTCGGTCCTGCCGGGCTTGTCGTCAAGTAGTTTTCGTGAATCCCAGTGGGGGTGGAGGCACACCATGGGGCTTTCTATCTTCACACATTGCCATCATAATATCAGCATTGTCCTCTAACTAATTTCCTACTATATCTCTGACTACTCTGAGATTTTCGGGGTTTGTTCGCGCCGCAGTGGTCGCGTACGATATTGGCGCCGCTCTCTGTGGTCGCGTACAATAGTGGCGCTCTCAGAAGGCAGGCAGGGAGGGAGGAGGTGCTCTTCGGAGCGCACGACACGATACCGGAGGAGAAGCCAGCAAAACCGTGCGTAATGACGACGAAGACGAGGACCAGGGTGGTGCACGAGAAGCGAAGAGTGTCACACGGCTGTCGGAGTGCGCACGATTAGGACCGAGGAGGCCTATCCTCGGCCCAGTCGAGGCGGACGGGCCTACCGAGGAGGTACTCGCCTTGCTTGGCTATCGCCTTGTCTGCCTCGTCAGTGGCGGTAAATTCAAGGAAGCCGCAGCCCTTGAAGTCACCCGACTCGCGATCGGTCACCCAGCGGATTTTTTCGACGGTGCCGCAGTCTTTAAAGAACTCCTTGATGGTGTAGTCGTCGACGTCGTAGGACAGGTTGCCACAGTACACTTTCTTGCCGCCCTCGGGTTTTGGTTTGAGAGGTCTGCTTCCCTTGGTGGCCGAGGTGGGCTTCGGTTTCTCGAGTCTGCAGTACATGACGCGGCCGGCGACTTCCGTCTCGTGTTTTTTTCCGACGGCGGCCGTCGCGGCTTCGGCCGTCGCAAACTCGATCGTGGCCATGCCCTTGAACTTGCCCGTGTTTCTGTCCTCGATGAACTCGATCGACAACACCTCCCCACAGTCCGCAACGTGATTCTTGAGCGTATCCTCGTCGATCTGCCACGACAGGTTGTTGACGAAAACGCGCCGAATCTCGTCCCCGTTAGTCTTCGGTTTCTTTGCTTCTGGTTCCTTCTCGACGACGGGTTCGGCTTCGCGCTTTTTCGTCGTCGGCTCCTCAGACTTCTTCTTCTTTTTCTTCTTCTTGTCCTCGGAGGGGGGGACGTTGTCCTCGGCGACCTCGGACTCGTCCTTCTTTTTTTTCTTTTTTTTCGCCGGTTCCTCCTCGGCGGCCGCGGCGGCCTCCTCCGACTTCTTCTTTTTCTTCTTCTCCTTATTCTTCTTTTTCTGCTCCTCGACTGCCACCTCCGCCTCCTCTACCTCCTCGTCGTCCTCCTTAGCCTTCTTCTTCTTCTCCTTCTTCTTCTTCGGCTCCTCGACGACTACTTCCTCCTCCTCCTCCTCGCCCGTCTTCTTCTTCTCCTTCTTCTTCTTCTTCTTCTTCTCCGCAGAGTCCGTCGTCGTCATGAATCCCCGCGTCGCTGATATCCTTGCTGCTCTTATCGCCAACCCTCGCTATACGACGATGACGAACCGTTGAGTTTTTTCCGCTGTTGTTTGTTTGTTGTCGTCTCGCGGCCTAAAATTCGGTTCGGAGGAGGATATAACTAAATAGGACCCGTCGAAGAAAAATAAATTAAAAGGCGCCGCCGCGCGGCGTAGTGCGAGGGGGGAAGAGCAAAGACGAGAATCGAGAGGGGGGGGGGGCGCGGCGGGATGTCGGTTTTTTTTAGGAGGGTGGGAGGGAGGGAGGGAGGGGGGCAAAGAAATATGGAAGGGGTCATAATAAATTCGGGTTTCGTGCGGTCGTGAGGAGAGACACAACGACGAAGGTGCATGCATGCGCGAAAAGAGAAGATTTTAAGAAGAAAAGGCGGGCGTTCAGCAGCAGCTGCTCTTGGTGGTGTGGCTGGGCGTGGGCTGGCCGAGGTTGATGGTTTCCGGGAGGAAGTCGGCCTCGGTGTTTTCCTGGGCAAGGGCGAGCTGCGCGGCCTCTTGGAAGGCCGCCTCGACTTGAACGGCCTCCTTGGCCGAGGTCTCAAAGTAGCGGAGGGGCGCCGAGGCCTTGGACTTGCACCAGGCTTGGGCCTTAGCCTTGGGCACGCGCCGGTCGTTCTCGCGGTCGACTTTGTTCCCCAGAACAACGAACGGAAAATTCTCGATGTCGGCCGGCGACGCCTGCACCAAGAACTCCTCGCGCCACGAGTCGAGCGCGTCGAAGGACTTGGGGTTCGTGACGTCGTACACCAAGATGCACACGTCGGCGCCCCGATAGAACGCGACGCCGAGCGACTGGAATCGCTCCTGGCCTGCGCGACAAAACTCACCATGCCACACACCCCGCCGCACCAGCCGTGTCCCAAATCTGCAACGTGACGAGCTTGTCGTCGATCATGACCTCCTTGGTCAAAAAGTCCGCCCCGATGGTCGCCTTATAGGACGACGAGAACCGCTTGTTAACGTACTGGTTCATCAGCGCCGTCTGCGCCGGGGGTTCGCGCAACATATCTTGGGAAAAAACGGGCTCACCTTGCCGACGCCCGAGTCCCCCAGAATGATCACCTTGAGCAACACCTTCTTGCGATGCATGGTGACCAGTCCACGTGAGCTCTCGGACCGCCCAGAAACCCTTACCCTTCCTCGAAGATGCCCCAGAAAGGCGTCGTCGTCTCCTTCGACGACGACGACGACGAGGCTCCTCCGGACGAAAAAGAAGCGCACACCGAGGAGGAGGAGGCACCGGAGGAGGAGACGACCGGCGCGGGGATGGGGGCGGCGATCGCGAAGATCCTGGCAACTGACATCGGCACGAGCGACCCCGTGCTGGCGAAGCGCAAGACGAAACTGATGAAGGAGATCGAGATCCAGAGCGAGGCGGCTACCGCGAACCGGAAGCGGCGCCTCGAGAAGGAAGCACGGCGCAACGTCGCCGTGGCGACCAGCGGCGACCTCCTGAAGGAGCGCGAGTACAGGAAGATTGCGACGCGCGCCGTCGTCGCCCTCTTCAACGCCATCGCCAAGCACCAGTTCGGCCAGGTGGTCGACGACGCGAGCGTTTTCACGGCGGCCTCCACCTCCACCGACAAGTCAAAAAAGAAGAAAAGGAAGGCCTCGCCGCAGGCGGAGGCCTACGGCGAAAGGGTCGCCGCCGTCAAGCAAGTCCAGCAGGCAACCCACCAAGCCCTGGACCACCTCAACGCCCGGGACCGATCCGCGCCGCCGCCGCCGCCGCCGCCGCCGCCCTTTGCGAACTCGTGGGCCCGAGACGACTACCTCCTCGACGCGCACCGCGACGATGATTGGGCCGACGAGGACACTTCCGAGCAGCAGGAGGGTGGGAAGAAGCCGAAGCGAAAAGACGGCCAGGACCACGCCTTCCTCTACTCGGCTGCCGCCGACAAAAAGCGCCGTCGGCGACCCTCATGATCTCTGATCTATTGGTCCGTTTGGACCGTTCGTCCGAATAGTATTAGAAGCAGAAGGATAGATTCTCATGGAGGATGTCACGTGGGGTGGGGAGCGGCGGCTGCTCGAGTATGACTTTTCGGATCGCAAGCTTGGTGTCTTGCTGGCCATTGCCGTGACGGAATCCGTTGTGTCGTTCCTCGGCGGGTTGTTCATTGTGACGTCGTTCCTCAAGTTCGACTCGCTCCGGTCCAAGTTCGCGTTCGAGCAGGTTGCCAACATGGCGCTCGCCGACATGGGATCCTGCGTGACGTACTTTTTCGGCTCGCCTCGCGATCGGTCAGTGTTGTGCAACGTGCAGGCCGTGCTCCAGCAGGCGTTCGAGCTGACGTCGGTTTTGTGGGCGACGGCGATCGCGTCGACGCTCTCGCTCGCGATTCGTCGACGCGAAAGCCTCGACCCGAGAAAGTTGCGCACCAGGATCTACGTGTACGCTTGGGGCGCGCCCTTTGTCGTCTCGCTGTTGCCGCTTTCGACGTCGAGCTACGGCTCGGCCGGCGCGTGGTGCTGGATCCGGAACAAGCCGCGCGCGAGCTCGCACGCGTGGCGCTTCACCATATTCTATGCCCCCATTTGGCTCGCGATCATATACAACGGCGTCGTCTACGCGCAGTCGGCCGCTCTCCTCCGCCGCCTCTCGACGATCGCCGGCGACGATGCCGCCGCCAAGTTAAAGGTCGCCATCGCTCGCCTCGTAAAGTACCCCCTTATCCTCGTCGTGTGCTGGTTCTTCCCGACGGTCAACCGCATCCAGCAGATCGTCCAGCCCCGGAGGCCAATCTTTTCGCTCTATGTCCTCACCGTCCTCAGCCGCTCGGCCCTCGGCGCGCTCAACGCGCTCGCGTTCGGCAACACGGAGGTTGTCAAAAACGAATGGCTCCGCGCCCTCGAGCGCGCTGGCATCGTCGACACCCTGGAGGACGACGCGCTTGTTTGGTCATTTCCCGACGACGGTAAGCACGACATTGCGGATCGGAACCCGGTCGTCGAGTTGGGCAAGGACGCGTGCTCGATTGAACTCAGCGCGAGACCACAACAGCAACCAGCCTCGGTGCCCCGCCACTTGGAGACCGAAGACGAGCGCCGCATGACGGCCGGCAGCATCGACGAAGACGATGATGGCCTCGACCAGGTCGAGTTGTAACGCCTGGCGTGTTGTTTGCTAGGACAAACAAACAAACAAACAAGCCAAGTAACTAACGCGAGAATCATAATAGTAATAATACGAGCAGCACCACCAGCAGCAGCAGCAGCAGCGATAGAGTTTTGGGAGCGACCTAGCGTCGTCCTTTCTTCTTGCCTTTTTTTTTGTTGCCTCCCGCGGTGCCGGCCTCGAGCTGCATTTGCTGGAGCTCCTTTTCCCTGCGCGAGGAGGATGGGATGGACACGAAAGGAAGAAAAGGAAAGACGACGACGGTTGGGGGGTCGCACTTTGCTTTGATGGCGTCGCGTTGCTTGCGAATATTGAGTTTCGGAATGAGGTCGCCCATGCGGCGCATGAGCGCCTTGCCTGCGGTGATCGTCATTGGTCGTCGTTACTCAGAGTTCTAACGCGTCGGAGCTTCCGGGTTGACCGGTTCGCCTTGCGCGTCGAGCAACTGGACCTTGATTCGACCGGGATATGCGAGCAGATCGCGGGGCAGAGCCTTGTAGGGCTCGATGACGTGCGTCAGCTTGAGGTATTGGCAGACCTCCGACATCTCCTGGACGATCGGATCCTGCGGCGACGGTCGACGACGAAAACGGCGCGCACGTCCCACACCTCGCACGCGTGCTCGAGCGCGACACGGCGGCCCTCGGGAATGGTTTTCTTCGAATTGATGTTGTTCGGCCTGCGGTGGCGTGGGCCGCGCCTCGCAACCACACCCACCACACGACGATGAAGCGCGAATCATCGACCGAGCCCGCGAGACTCCGCGGCCAGGTGATCTTCGTCGACGGGTCTGGAGGCGTGTACTCGACTTCCGGCTGCTGGGCGGCGTCCTCCTTGCGCTGGAGGGCCTTTTGCTTCCGCTTCGAGCTCATCCCCCGCGGACGGCTGATCGCGGGTCCTGCAAGAAAGAAGCGAGGGTTTGGAGAAGAGCCGATGGCGGCTTCCGCCGAGATGCTGTCCGAGTTCGAATCGTTGCTCGATAAGATCGCCGGGACCAAGGAGTCGATCCGGCGGGCGAAGGATTGGATGCTGTCGCGGCCGCAGCACGTCGGGGAATTGGCGGCCGCGCTTCGCGAGCACGTGGAGCGGTGGGCTTGGCGGAGCGAGGCGAGTGCTGTCGAGCGGTTCAGCAAGATACTCTTCGCGATTTACTTGCTCAACGACGTCTTTTTCAACTCGGGAGACGACGACCCATTTCGCCAGGGCTGCCTCGGCCAGCTCGGGGCCGTCGTGTCGGCAGCGCGCGCGACCGCGCCCGATCAGGCGGCCAAGGACAAGGTCTCCCGCGTCGTCGATCTCTGGGGTGCAAAAAAAGTCTTTAGCGCGGCCGACATCGCCGCGCTCCGCGAGGAGACCCCGCCTCCGCTCGCACCCCCCGTCCTACAGCCGATCCTCCCCGCCTTTGGACCGCCCCCCGTCCCCCCGCCGCGGTGCCCGCCTCCGGCCGTCGTCCCAGCACCCGTCGCGCCGCCGCCGCAACCGCCGCAGCGCTTGGATCTCGCGACGATGCCCGTCGGCGTCATGGCCGGCATCGTCAAGGTTGCACTCGCCTCGGGTCACGAGCCCTGGAAGCCCCTCGACGTCGCGGCCCTCCCCGCCCTCTTGCCCCCAGCCATCGAACCCGGCCGCCTCGAGGCGAGACTCAACGAGTTCTACCGCGTCCTCGAAAACGACCGCGCGAAGCGCGCCGAGAAGCGCGCCGCCCGCGAGAAGGAACTCGAGTCTGATCGACCCTTCACCTTTCTTCCCGTCGACGTCCGCGCCCCGCCAGAACGCCGACGATACCCCACCACCACCGCACCGCGCGCCTTCACCCCCCCGGTCGATCTCGACGCCTTCGACCCCGTCGCCGCCGCCGCCGCCGCCGCCAACAGTGGTGGTGCCGCCGCCTCTTCCAACCCGAGACGTCGCCCCGCCGAACCGCCCGACGACGCCTCCAAGCCCATCGGCGACGAAAATCTCGGCAAACAGATGCTCCGCGGGATGGGCTGGGAGGAGGGCAGGGGGCTCGGTGTCGCTGGCCGCGGACGTGCGGAGCCCATCGCCGACACTGGCCAGACTGACAAGATCGGCATCGGCTCCCGGAACCACCAGCAGCAACAACCCGAGCCCGATATTTTCGCGCAATATCGTTCCCAACGAGGCTCCACCTACCGCTCTCGCTGGAACTCGTGAGTCTTGACGTCTTTTTGTTCCCGACGACGACGACGACGACGACGACGACGACGACGACGACGACGACGACGACGACGACCTAACCTCATTATTCTTGCGTAGTCGCGTATGGCAATCGCGAAAAGTCCCCCCCCCCCCTTTTTCCGCGGGAGATGTCGGACTTTGTGCTTGAAAGTCCGCGCGATACCTAGCTTCAAGCGCATCCCCATGCTTAGGATACGGGAATGCGCGCACACCGCGTGCTGCACAATGCTGGCATGCGCGCGGCGGAGGCGGAGGCTGCCCACCATCGAGCCGCGTAAAGCGCTTGGCGTGCTCGGGCAAGGCCAGGGCGCATGAAGACGGCGGAACCACAACTTACTTATAATGATGCAACGTCGGGTGGGGAAGGAGGCTACTTATAGATAATCTCCAACCTCCTTAGCGATATTTCATTCTGGCACTTTGAGCTTATTATATAAGTTGCTTGCAACAATAATAGGCGCGGCCGACGGGGTCACGGGCAGCGCCAGGCGCATCCATGTTTGTTTGCGAGGGTGGGGACCAGAGCCTTCGACCCGAACGCACTCTCTCGTGTGATTTGACTGCCGCTGACTGGCACATCCTACGGCGCGGCTTGTCCCACGTGTTATACGGTCATTGTGGTCTCTCGGGTCGGTATGCGCCCAGTGCCAAAAGCGAGCTCTCTTAGCGCCGGTGCAATCGACGCTTAGTACCGAAAATGCCCCGGTCCCGGCGCTGCTCCGCAGCAGCACGCCTCAATACACAACCCCGTACGAGTGCAATGATGCCCCAGTGCAAAACTACTACCATGATAATTTGTTCATACTTCAGCAGGATCGCCGACCGCATAGTTGCGATGGAGGACTGTGCCTCATGAATCCTGCGCCTTTCGAGGGCATCCGCCCTCCCGACGTAGGTTGGCATCTGTTCGCCTTCCGGTCGGAACGGTTGGTAGCCGGAACGTTCGCAGTGGAACGGGGTATGGCCGGGGTCGCAGACGGAACGTAATCGACGAGTTGGGTGTCAGTCACATCGCGGTCTCCGCGTCGCGTGGCGACAAGCCTGATGATCACTCTCCGCCGACTCACCTTTCGGCGCTTGGCTCGCTAACAGACCCGGTGACACTAATACCACGCGCCACGGCGCTGGGATTATAGCCTACGCCCCTTGCACTGGGCTGGCCTACAGTTAGTTAGCTACTTAGTTACTACTGCAGCAATAAAAGACTATTAAATTTTGTCGACGCCAGACTTGCGCTTTTTACGGTCGCAAAAGCTGCGTCGCTCTACTTCTTCCTTTGCTTCGCCTGGCGCCCTCTTTCTGTTCAGTCGGAAGCACCCAATATAAACCGACTCGCGCGTGGGCGATGGGTGCGTCATGGCATCGTCCACCTTCTCTGTGTCTGTCGTCCGTCACCGAGTTTCGAGGCAGCCTCTCATTCTGCGGCAAAAGCTGGACAGTAGCCCAAGAGGGATGTCGAACATTATGAGGCGCCCAAGTTACAATGGGTTCGCCTCGGTCCACGTGCGCGGTTTACAGCGTCATGCATAGGGGCACGAAGGCTTAGGCGCCGGCGTGCTCCGGTGCAATGACCCTTAGCAGCTCTGATGTTACATAGTGCGGCAAAACCACGTAGTCCTATGGTCGATGCACAAAGTGCACCATCATTACCTACTCACGCAGACGACTTCAACCCGCGCTCGCGGGAGGCTGTGGGGGGCGTATATGAGAGCGTCATATTTTTTTGCTATTGGGACTGTATGCACCACCCCCCTTGAAATGTCGCCGCTCCGTGGGCAGTTCCACCGGGACCCTTTCTCTTTGCCGCAAAGCTGCGATGCTTGATGAGATCGCCCGTTTACGCCGCCACATATCCGTTGCTGCATGGACTCGGACCTCGGTTCGGGCAGGTACCAAGCGACTGTCACCGCACGGTTTTTCCAGCGAGACCGAGCTTTGTTTTGCGAATGGAGGCTCTGTGATGGCCAGCCCCGCCCCGGGGTCGTCCCATCGGGGCCAGCGACGGTTCCGTGTCCAGCGGTGAGGTGGCGCTGCTGGTGCCATCTTCGATCCTCGTCACTTCACACCCCTAAACTCTCGCTGTGCCGGTCACTCCTGGCCCTTGAATTCTCTCCGCGTATCGCGCTGAGGTCCATGCCACACAAGGTGCGCGTTGGTCACCTCGTGATCTTCTCCCTCGGTTACCAGTGAAAGCCGTATTTTCAAATATGGGCACTGTGCTCGTACATTATTTGGGATGAGATTGCGCGCGTTACTCCGCGCCTTGCAGGGCGTATTGGCTCATATCACGTAGATGCGTGGTCACCCCGAACGACACAACTAACCCACCGGCCTGTTCACCTTTGACAAGTCTCTCCAGCATCTTGCCGGTGACCTCGCGGAGCTTGGTCCGTGTGGTCGGTTGCGATGACCCATCTTTTTTATCGTAGCAGGCATCGATTAAATTCTCACATTACAGCGGCGTTGTCTTTTCTCAATGGGGTTTGTGCGACTTTGCTCACGCAGCTTGCGATTGCGCGTCTTCGTGCGTACAAGACTGAGGTTGTCACTCTTTGCCTTGGCTTGTCCGGAATTCTTTCGTATGCCCCTGTAGGTCCTTTAGTGTGGTTAATTTTTTCATGGCAAAACTTTGCCAACAGGCAGCGTTCTGCTGCCTTGGGGGTTGTTGTCCCTGATCGCACGTGTTGAATTGTGTCGCCCCCCTGATTGTTCCGAGTCGCCTCACCATATTTTGACTACACTTCCATGTTGTGCAACAGAGTTATGTGGCTTTTCTGCTCTTTCATATGTCATCTTGTACATGCGATCACGGCTTGACTGGCTGACTCCCCGTCTCTCTACTCACCAGACTCCCCTTTTGCTAAATTTACGGACGTTATGTTCTTCTGCGCTCCCATCCTTGGCGCTGACGCCACTTATAACTTCGTATGCGATCTGTACCGGCGAAGAAAGTTGCGCTCCATGTCGCATGATGCTGATGTAGTTAATCTGTGTTCTTAAGACATTTTGCTGCCTCGCCCGGCACAGAGTATAGCTGCCTTTTTGGGATGTACAGTATCGTGCTGCGACCGCTTCCAAACGTCGTCTTCCATATCTTTTTCATAGCACCCCCTTCCGCTGTCTCCTACGCTCATTTTCTTCTTCGGCTTTTTTTCTCCTCTTCTGCTTCGTCCTCCTTCTTCTCCTTCGCCTGACTTCTGCGCTCTTCTTGAGACGCCCCTTCTGGTTGCACATTTCGTGTATGTTCTTCTCCAAACTATTCCCGCACTCCCTCTTTAACAATCGACTTATAATAATTACAATTAGCCGGCTGAATACTATATCGCCAAATTTCGCCACACTCTTGAAGATACATGCTGACAATGCATGTGTATACTAATGTGGCAGGACACCAGACTCCACACAAAGTAGACTGCTTATTCGCCAGCCGCCGTGCTTATCTGCGCCGGGGTAACTTCCTGCCTCTCCTTCTCCTTTTTTTGCTATCTTCTGCTTCTTTCCATTTGCTTTTTGTATTTTCCCTTGCCGTCCTCACCCTTCCTCCTCTTCGTTCGTCTCCATTCTCTACCTTTAAACCCTCCTTCTGCCGCTCCCGTTTGCGCTCTCTTGATTCTCTCTCTCCACGGTTCTCTATGGTCTTTACTTTCTTCTACCTCTGCGCTCATGCAGTTTGGCTCTATGAGCCCGGGAGTCGATATCACAAAATAATCACAAGACACTGTAATAGGCTAGCCAGCGAGTACGAAAGTATAAGTCGCCTTTCATATTCCCGCCGCTGACCTCCGAATCAAACCTCATCATGATTCTTTGCCGGTGTTGATGCTTGCGTGTTTTTCTTTAGGCGCTCAGTACGTCGGGTTACCCGCGGCTCACCTCAATGCAATTGCTATTATTATTGTAATTGTTATCATAAGGCTATATTGCTTTTATGGCAAGCATCATACAAACTCAATGAGCCAGAATGACAATCGTGCTCATGCTGAAAGCACCTTCCAGGCTCAAAGAGCCTTCATGAAGGACCGAAAGCACAGAGTGAGCTGAAAACTCCGCTTTACCTTATGATGGTCACGCGTCGTCAGCATCCCAGACCGGGTGCTCGCCAAGGCTGTACATCATATTTCCTCCGCGGCGGCGGCGATTTGACCTTCTGGTTCTAGTGTCCGAAAAATTCGTGCCGGACCTTGAATTTGAAGATGATGACGGCGAACCGGGAAATCCCGAATTTGGCGGCGATTCGGCAACCGAAGTCGAGGGCGATACGCCAACCGAAGATTGAGGTTTGCAGCGGTTGGAGTGTGGTATGGAAGGTGAACCTTCTATAACGGGAAGAACGGTCTGAAAGTGCCGTTCCAAAGTCTCTCGCAGAGAATCAATGCGCTCTTGTGCACACTCACTTGACTTCATACCGGGAGTCTGTGGGCCGGGCTCATGATGAGAGCTCTCTGCCGAGTCAACTTTCTCGGCGGCGCAAGATTCGCCCGTTCCGTCATGTGACACGATGGTACTGCGATTCGAGCTGCGGTCCGTGCATCTTGTGCGTGGGTCGGGCACAACACTGATCGCGGCGTCCATTTCGGAAATGGCGCGCGATGACCGCGTGTTACTTTTTGTGTCGTCGTTGCAGTGGCGTAAGTTGTCGTCGTCGTCGCTTGTTGTCGTGCATAGGCTAGCATTGTCACTCTTTATGCTCACGTTGATGGTGGACGGTGCTATCTTGGTTTTGGCTCCGAGGGAGTGCTGCAGTGGCGAGCAGCGCCGTTCGTAAATTCGACGGATAGCCCCACAGTGGCCATCGAGAAAGCTAAGGAGAAATGAGCGGCGATGTGCAAGCACCTCTCTGGAATCAGTGTGTAACTTAAGCGCGTGTGACTCCTCTAGCGCGCTCATAAGGGCCTGCGCCTCCCACGATCTCCGATGCGATGGGGGCGCATCAAGGCTACACTTCCGGTCGCTGTGGTCCCAGATCTTTGGATGAACGTATTGCCTGCGAGAAAACTTCTCCTCGCCAGCCAGCTGGTTTTCGGACTCATTCAGGAGGCCAACGACGCGCGCACTCATCGCGAGCACTTTTTTGTAGCGTGCATAGCTCCTGTACAGCGAAAACGCTGTGCGAAGCTGAACAACAACGAGTGGAAGCCCGAAGCCAAAACATCTCAAGATGCTGCGGAAACGAAGTTCGCGATCCCATATGAAGTGAAAGGCGCCACCACGACGAGAATTCGTTATAAACTCTATCGTCCCGCCCGAACTCTTGACCGACTCGTCGTTCGTCATCAAGAACGCGAACAGACTGTCGGCCATGACGGTAATCGCCATGATTGACGAACGCAGGACAGCGCGGTCGACCCAAGTCGATGTTGGGACTTCGGGCATGGACGTCCGGACGTATCCAAGAAACGCGAGGAGAGCAACCATGAGCGATGATAAATTTGTAAGCCGGTCGTTGTAGTTGGTACCCGAGACATTCATGAAAAGTGTCAGAAGAGTCCCCATATTGAGAGCGAGGAGCGGAAGGACCATGCTGCGCAGCGCCGATTCTGGGTGGCGGAACAAAGGGATGATAACGTGAACCGTGGGCGTGTAGTATACCTTGGACTTCGCATCAAGCGGAAATGTGATGGTTGCGAGGTTACAGAGGATCTCAAAGTTAGGCAGCTTGTTCGCGTGGTCTCGAATTTTCAGCTGAACTTTCCTGTCGAGGTACCGCCTCACGATCATCGGCAGGGTTGCAAAGTTATGACTGGTCGTGTAGTGAACGAAACGATGCAGATTGAACCTGACTTTCCACGAGTCCAGCAGATCGATTGCCGCGTCGTCACGCAGCGATGTCGACAGCGTGAGAGCAACAAGTTCGATGTTAAAATGAAGTTGTGGACGATCAAAGGGAAAATCGGCGTAGTGGTCATAGTCGGACGATACTTCATCGCCGTTGTTGGTAAAGGACAAATTCAATAGGCTGAGGCGGATCGACAAAACCGCGACAGTTTTGTTCTCGTCCATCCAGCTCCAGTCGTGCTCCGTGTCCCTGACATGGCACTGGACATCATTGATGCGTAATGCGGAACGCTCCATGATCGTCTCGCCAATTGCGGTTGGAAGGGATCGAAAGTCGAAGCGGAGGACAATACCCAACAGCAAGTCGATAGACTTATGTACCTCTTTGAGGTTGCGCAAGCGGTTGACTACGATGGTTGCGTACGTGGGAATATAAATGGTTTTGCTACACTTTTCGACCAAAAGCTTGCTTGACGGGTTGTCGACGTCGACGTCGACGGCGTCGCACTGCGCAAAGATACTCTGTGCGGTCGCATTGTCCTGGGTGCTGAGGCTTGGTCGAACGACGCCCCGGAGCTTGGAGCAAATTCGCACGGCTTGCATAATCGTCAGACTAGCATTGGCTTTCGTCATCGTATTTATGAGGCATTGGGGGTCGATCTGACGCAAGAAGCTGAGATCCGTCCAGCGCTCGGCACCGGTGCACTTGACGACTAGCTCGGCCAAGGCATCGTCGATACCTGCACGCTTCAGCGCTGTGATAACGCGAGTCGCCTCGTCGCCGAGAGGGGCGGCTTGGACAAAACTCAGCTGTTGGCAAATGCGCATGGCTTCAATGGGCGTCAGCTCGCCCGGCTTGAAGACCGTCTTAAGCAAGAACTCGGGTTCGATCGAACGCACGAACGAGAAGTCGTCGCACGAAGTGATGCCGAGGCGCTCGATGAGCAACTGACCTACGGAGTCACAAATGCCAGCATTTTTGAGCGCCTGCCGCACGCGCGCTGGCTCGTGAGCGCAGATGGAATCAAACGGAGGGTTGTCGCACGAGCACCCTTCCCACATGGCGTGAGCACGACGCTCATCCAGCCATCCTCACGAACCATGGATTTGTAACGCGCCGCAGGTGCGCATCATCCTCGCGGTTGCGCGTGCTGTGACGAAGGTCCAAGCAGGTCGTTGAGATGGAACGTGCTTGACAAAGAGAATTTGTTGTACCCTATATGTCGAGAGATAGGATTGTATCACATCAGTATATTGAAAATAGGATTATCACGTCATTACGATCAGAAGAAGACACGATTTTTTATGTACTGTTTCGAAACTGTACAAAGATATGATATATCACTTGATCAAGATGACATGCCCTCACCGCCCGCCCTCAGCCATGTCACCGCCTCGGGCAGCCCCACCCGGGCCGCCCGCGCCCAGCAGGACGTCACACTTCGTCGCACATACGTCCGGCGGCAGCATGCCTACGACCTGCGGGCGGGGCCCATCCTCTCTTCGCCCGCGGCTCGGCGATGAGCCCGAAAACAAGGCCTCGGGATGCGTCTGCCTTCTCCCCCCCCATCTCTCTCCTAGGTGGCTTGGTCCCCCGACCCCCTTTCAGGCATTTCTCACGTCTCCACACAACCTCCTGCACGCCCCTGCTTGCTCATGTTTGCCCCCCCCCCCTCATATTACTCGTGTCGACCCTTCAAAACCCTTATGCAGAAGAGGGATTTTTGGTGGTAGGTTTAGTATTTAGGAAGGTTGAAAATGGGTGATGGCGACGCGCAAGAGGCCGAGCAGATTTTGCTGCTGGCGCTGGGGCTGTCGCTGCGCGAGGTGGGCGGCGTGCCCGAGAGTGTCAGGAGCGTGGCGGCCGTGACGGCCGAGGTGTTGGTGAGCATCGTGTCACGATCGGTCGTGTTAATCGACGAGTTCGAGGAGCGCGAGGCGCGGCCTCTGCCACAGCGTTTGCCGAGCGGGGCTGCGTCGAGGCACCGGCTATGTACGCAGATCGCCGGAAGGCTCAAGGAGCTTGGGTTTGGTGGGGAGATCGGCTACAACCAGCTGCTGTATCCGAGCGAGGCGTCTACGCGCGCGTTGTTGACGTGGCTCGTGGACCGGTTGCCGCGGACCGACGAGGAGCGCGGGGGCGCGCAGGAGGCGATGGACGCGTCGACGGTGTTGCGTTTCCGGATGGCCGAGCGGGTCGGAACGTGGACGCGCGAGAACTGGCGTCTGCCGACTCTTCGGCCGAAGGGCAAAGTCGTTTCCGGCGCGCGACCTCGCCGGTGGCAGACGTGGAAGCTCGGGCCCGCGTTCGATAAAGCGCCGCTCGTGAGTCGTCAGGTGCCGGAGGGCGCCGACGTGCTGCCGTCGTTACTCGAACTCGCGGCGGCGAACGCGATCGCGACGGCGCGCGCCGAGGCAGCGCTCGACGCCGACGACCTCCTCGCCGTCGTCGTCGGCGACGACGAGAAGGAGACTCCCGCGCCGCGTCTCGCGCTCGGCGCCGCGAGCGAGGTGGACTTTGGTTGGGGGTCGCGCGCATCGATGCCGTCGCTTCGCGACATGGTGACGACGCTTGAGCGCGCGGCGCGAGGCGAGAGCGACGAGACAGAGACGGCTTCGCTCGGCCGTCTCGCGCACGCGGCGTGGTTCACTCACGGAGACGATTCGGCCGCGCAGCACGCCGCGGCGACGAAGAAACAGCAGCAGCAGCAGCAGCATGTCGCTTCGGAAGCGGCCGACCACGAGGCGGTGGCGGCCCGGGCCGAGGGGGCAGCGACTGTCGAGGAGACGAGCGCGGTGTCGAAACTGACGAAAGTATTGGAGAAGCTCGGGGAGGAGTACCAAGGCGAGCGCAAACGCGCCGTGCAGTTTGAGTCGGAGCGCGAGGCCGCGTCGCGCCGCGCTCTCGAGCTCGAGGGCGAATTAGAGAGCGCAAGAAAGCGGCAGGAGACGCTCGAGCGCGAGTACACGGTGCGCCGAAAAACTCTCGAGATGTTGCCCGAGTCGCAGGAGGCGATCGGCAAGCTGCGCGAGATCTGCGCCGCATCGCAGCGGCGGCTCGCCGATCTCCAGGCCGAATGGGAGCGCCACCGAACGCCGCTCGCGCGCCAGATCGCCGAGAAGCGCGACGAGCGCGCTCGACGCCGCGCGAGGGCGCGCGCCATGGTCGACGAGATGAAGCGGTGCCGCGCCGAGATGCAACAGATGGTCCTCGACGTCGCCGACAAGGACGAGCGCGCCAAACTCCTCGACGCCGAGTATGCTAAGATGCCCAAAAACGTCAACCGCACCCTCTACACCTACCGTATTATGGACATCATTGGCTCCATCGCCAAACAGAAGACCGAGATCGCCAAGATTATCGACGACATTCGCCTCGTCCAAAAGGACAACAACAAGGTTGGCGAGACGCTGCGGCGGACCGAAGCCATCGCCGACGAGCGCGTCTACCAGGAAGCCAAGGCCCAAAAGTCAGATCCGGCCATGGTTCAATCCTACCGTTACCTTTCCGATCTCCGCCAGCTCTTCGAAAACCTCGTCTCCGTCATCGATCAAAACGGCAGGGTTACGCGAGACGCCCGCGACTATGAAACCAAGAGCAAGCAGCTCCAATCCCGCGTCGATGCCAACAATTTAAGGCGCATCCTCGACGACCTCCAGCAAGTTAGAGCCGAAAATGAAAAGACCCTCCATCAGCTCAAAGCGAGTCGCTCCACCTTCTCCACGTCCTGATGCTGACGACATCGGGACCCAAGGAAATGACGATGAGGCTTCTTCTTGTGTCTCGAGTTGTTTCTCTAGCCTGCTATTGGCGCCGGGACCTTTGTCATTCTCAATATGGCTCTGAATAGACCACATACTTCATCACGGCAGCACAGCTTAGGCACGCGCCACACCCACGAGGTCCGGGCTCGCACATCGTCCGTGTGCATGACCAGGGTCGTCGCATCTTGGTGAGGTTTCGTTGTCGAGGCGTGCGGCCGCAGTTACCAGGGCATGGGGCCGAAGTACGTGCGTGCCTCGATGGGCCATACCCCGCGCCACTGCGAACGTTCTCGATTCCAACCGGCAAATCGCCCGGCAGGCGAGCACTGGCTCGGAGCAGGTATCAAACTACGCCGGGAGGACAATCGGATGCGCTCACAAGGCGCAGGTTCGCAAAGCACCATCCTCCATCGCAATCGCACGGCCAGCAGCGATTAGGCGTCCGGTCTCAACTACCACCACAACTACGCGGTTTCTCGATTTCGCCATATGGTTATTAATAAGAAACTCCTCCCCGAGAACCCAGTTTACCCGATGTCGTGGACGACACTTGTCTTTTTACAGGAAGGAGAAGGGGCGAGTGAGATGGAGTAGTTCTGTAACGGACTGCTGGAAGACGACAGGGGCTTGGGCAACGCGGTCCATGGCCTCTTGAGAGCTCACAGTCTCGAGACAGCGCCTCAAACTGACGTGTGAGGTGTGGCCAGGCAAGAAGCTGTCGTTCAGCACAAGTCTTTTCTCGACCCCATTCGTCCTTCCCGGCGTCGGCGATGACGCAGCCACCGGCGGCGCGGAATCGCTAGTTTTCCGCTTTTCTGCCGATTCGTCGGCCTTTGCATCGACAGTTTCCTTCCTTTGGTCTGTCGGCACGACAGTTTTCGTGGTTGGCTTCTCTTCGCTCGAGAAAGCCGTTTTGCCACTCTGTTCGGAAGTATGATCAAGTCGATCGGTTGGCGCGGCTCGGCCTTCGCTTTGATTTGTCGATACGGCGCTCTCGTCGCAAGCGGGAGAATGATCGGTTGGCAGCGTGATTTCTTGCTGGCCGACAACAATGCCACACTTGAGCTCGGGGGGATCACCGGGAACGTCGGGTGCCTCGCGCTTGGTCTTGGAAGCGACGTCGCGTTCGACTAGGAGCGTGAAAGAGTCGTCGAAAGCGCCCGCCGGGTTGTCGCCGACGAAGACGTCGGTTTCACGGACGTGGACGGCAACACGGTCAGGCGTCATTGTGAGCTCGGGTGGGCAATTTTTGAAGTCAAATCCGGCGGCGAGGCTCGCGACCTCCGAGCAAAGCTTGAGCTCGAGAGAAGCGGCTTTGACCGAATGCGACGCCTTGGAGTCTGTCTCCTCTGGCGAGACATTGATTCCAGAGCGGCGGAGCGCCCACACAAGCCGCCCAGGCGAGAGATCGTAGTCGAGAAGGTCCCGGAGGTCCGGAACGTCGCGCGGCGCAACGAGGCGGCATGCGCCTCCGGCGCCGACCTCGACGACAAGACGGAAGCGCGGCGTGACGAGCGTGAGGCGGCACTGCGCAGTTTCGACCTCGGAAGGAGCGTCGCTGGCCGAGGCCTCGAGCGCCCACGACACGTACGGCAAGTCGAGAGTGCGCGGCTGCACGACAGCCAGCACGCCAGATCGCGTAGCATTGAAGCCGACTTCGCGTTTGGTGACGTTGTACTCGACCTGCGAGGTCGTGCCGTCGATCCAGCCGTCTCGAGCCGTGTCCCACCACGCAACGCGGAGCACGTCGTCATCCTGGTCACACGGTAAGACGATGCCGTCGGGTACCCCGAGTCGAACGCGGAGGTACTGGTTGAGCGCCGGCGCGGCGACCTTGTCGATAGGGACGTAGGCACCGAGCTCTGTCCCGAGCGGAAAGTGCTGGACGCGGACCCGGGTCGCCAGGTCGGTGATCTGTTGCATCACAAGCCGCGGCTTGATTTCATGGCGGCACGGCGGCAGGTCGACGAGCTCCACTTGGATAACGCCACCAACCACGAGCATATCTGCACTGGGTAGCAGACCCTCCTGAAGCTCCTCATCCTCTGCGCCCTCCTTCTTTCTTGTCGTCGTGAGGTACTGAACGGGGACGTGCTCGTACGGAAAGAATACCACGCGCGCGCCGAGACGCTGCGTGCCGAGCGACTTGGGAAGGTCGAGATTGAGGTTGACCGAGCCAAAGTTCAGCTGTTTGAAAGGACCCCGGGTAGTCCTGCTGCTGAGGTTTGCCCAGACTCCCACACGCACGGATCCACGCGTCAGGGCCTCGAGCCTGTTGGCGGGGGCGATCTCCGCCGCGTCCGCTTCCTCGTCGAGCTCGCACCGTACGATCGTCAGCCGCTTGTCGATCTGGTTGTCCTTGGCGGCGTTGTTCAAGGACGACAGCGCCGACCTCGCGATAGCGAGGGGTGCAGCGCCCGAGGCCTTGTGGTCGAGTATTGTCGCACTACTGCCAGGCCGCGCCAGGGTCTCGGCGCCCATCGTCGCACCACCCGTCGACGACGTCGGCGCCGCGCCGGCGTCGGCATCGCTCGACTCGTCCAGAACCAAGTCAGCGCCAGTGACGATAAATTCGTTCCGCTCCTTGGCGGCGGCGTCGACATCTGGAGCATCGGCGTGTTGTAGGACGTGCGCGCTCGCTCGATCCACGAGCGTGACGACCGCATCCCGCAGCCGGGAGACAAACGCGCCACATCGCGCGTCCTCGTCGTCGTCGCGTCGCGCCCTCGCCTCTGCCTGCCGGGCGACCAGCGAAGCGGCGATCGTCTGCGTCCTGCAAACTTTTTGCAACACGACCTCGAGTGTTGGCTCCGTCGATGCCTCGAGCTCGTCGAGGAGCTCACTCAAGTACGTGTTGAGCTCGCGGTCCGACTCGGCCGACGGCAGCTTGGAGCACCGCAGACATGCTTGCCAAGCGGCCTCCTCGCCAAGTTTCATTCGAACTCGTGCCAGCTCATGAGCCTTCGCGGCGGTGTATTCCGTGTCCTCGACCGCTTCGCCGGCCAGACTACGCAGCTCCTCCTCTCTCACAACGCGCCGCCTCTCGGTCTCCACCCGCGCGCGCTCCTCGGCGGCTCGCCTTTCCTCCTCGACCTTTTTCTCGCGCTCCGCTGCTGCTAACGCCTCCTGCCGTTCGGCCTCTACCCGCTCAGCCTCGAGCTCTGCCTTGCTCTTCTTCTTCGCTTTACCCTTCTTCGGCCCCATCGGGCGGGGCGGCGGCGTTAAGTTTGTATTTAGCCGTTGGCGGCAAGACGGCGGGGCCTTTCGCCCGGCGAAACTTTGGATTGTCGAATCTGGGCGAATAATAGCGCGACGTGAGCATATCATTATGCTTGACGACGCGGTTGGGCACGCGATGGTAAGGGTCGACTCTTTCGTACGTGCCCGGCGTGATGTGTCCGAAAGTGACGAAATACAAGAGGGTGGCGTCTCGCTCGTAGGTGTATACATCACTGACCAGGACGACGGGATCCTCGAAGTCGGAAATGCGCGTTGTGATGACCACCGGCGAGTGCGACATGGAGATTGGCAGCTCGAGGAGACGTGTCGCTGGTCAAAAAAACAGGGCCGGAGGGGTCGCGAGTTGTCCTCGAGACAAGACGATCGGTTCGAGGCGTCCGTCGAGCGCGCCGAGCTCGACGCGCGCTCGGGCGTCGGCGGTCGCGCGCCGCGAGCTTTGCGGCGCGTGTTTCGCCGCGCTTCGTATAGGCGCGTCGCGAGGTCGCAATGGAGTTCCAATTGCGCGGCGCATTCCTTGCGCTCGAGCGCCTCCCATTCGACGACTCGATCGCGGAAGAAAACGCGTTGTCGACTCAGCTCGAAGCACCCACGGCACCCGAGCCGGTCCTAAACGGGCACGCAGCATAGTCTATTTTTGCGAAAGACGTAATCGGGGCATGGTTTGTCGTCGTAGGTATCGAAGACGTCGCGTTTCGCATTTCGGCGAAGACCAATAGCGTACGGCGTATGGCTCCTCGAAGAGCATTTCATTTCATTTCATTCCGTTTCATTTCATTCCATTTCATTTCATTTCATTTCGGGGGCACAGTAGGCGGGTGATCCGCAGAACGTGGTGGTGGCGCGTCAATCGCCAAGCCAAAGTCAGCAAGCGAGGCCGTCGGTACGGACGAGGACGTTTATGGCCTCGAGGTGGCGGAAGACAAGTAGGTCGTGGGCACCCTCGAGCTCAGCAGACTTATTAAACGTCGTCTTTCGGCAATCTGTCGTGGCGCTCGATCGGCGCCCGCACTATTATGAACGTCCAAACCGATGAAAACGTGGGTCTTGGAACGCCAGGAAGCACTCGCAAAAGCTTGTGCTGCTGCTGCTGCTGCTGCTGCGACAATGCGCTTCGCATCGCCCGTCTGGACCAGACATATTTTTAAAGGAGCCAGATTGATCGCACACCATAATCATCGCATTGACTGACGTGGTACCACGTCAAGAACAAGAAGAGGGTAAGGAGATATATGTCTTGTGAAGAATGTCAGGTGGTCGTCTCGTCGTGGTCGTCGTGAAGAAGAGGTGGTTCTCGGCCACCAAGCCGCAGCAGCCTCCAGTGCTGTGGCCGCGTCCCGAGTCGCCGGAATGGCTTGCTTTGTCTCGGCGTCCCCCGGACAAGGAGGTGCCGGTGGACGTCGCGATGGGCTACGACAAGGCCACAACCTTACATAGGAAGAAGCCGTTTGTAGAGGAGGCCGTTGCGCAAGATGCGCGGCGCGAGGATTCGTCGTCGAGGTCCTCTTTGATTCTGCGACGATCAACTGTTTTCGAGGGTCCGAAGAAGGCGACGACGGAGGGCGCGAAGCGATTGGCGGCGTTTCGAATGACGCCTCGCGAGATCAAGGCAGCGTTGGACCAAAGGGTGATCGGGCAGACCGAGGCGAAGAAGGCCATCAGCGTGTCGATCTCGGAGCACTATCACCACGCGCGACAGTGTCTCGAGGACCCGTCTAGGCTCGCGAAACACTTCCACAAACCCAACATGATGCTGTGGGGGCCCTCGGGCAGCGGCAAGTCCCACCTCATTCGCGCCGCCGCGGACCTGGCGTGCGCGCCGCTCGTCAAATGCGACGCGACTCAATATTCGGCGACGGGATACGTCGGCCGAGACGTCGGCGAGGTGGTCTCGCAACTAGTCGACGCGGCCGACGGCGACCTCGACGCGGCCCGTTTCGGACTCGTTTATATTGACGAGGTCGACAAGATTTGCGACAAAAAAGGCTTGAGCGGCCTCTCGACCCCGGGCGTCAACACGCGCGACGTCCAGTGCTCTCTCCTCAAGCTCCTCGAGGACTTCGAGCTTCCCGTCGCGCAGCTCCGCGCCTCCCCGCCGCTGTCGACCGCGCGCCGCGACGCCAAGGCCACCTTCTCGACCAAGCACGTCCTCTTCGTCTTTGCGGGCGCCTTCGAGGACGCCAACCACCGCGAGGCCCTCGACGCCTCGGATTTTGTTGACCTTGGCCTCCTCCGCGAGTTCGTCGGTCGCGTACCCGTCCGCGTCCGCCTCCGAGAACTCTCCGTCGACGATCTCCGCCAGATCCTAGCCACGCCCTCCGACGTCTCACCCCTATCCCGCTACGTCGAGGCCTTCGCCGCCCACGGAATCCGCTTTACCTACGACGACGATGCCCTCGCCCTTATCGCCACCAAAGCCCACGCCCAACGACTCGGCGCCCGCGCTCTCCTCACCGAAGTCGAGGCCACCCTCCGCGACTTCTCCTACCATCTCCCTTCCTGCGACCTTCGCGACTTCCACCTCGACGCCCCCACCGTTCACGATCCCCGAACAGCCCTCCGCTCCCTCCTCTCCGTCGGCGACGACGTCGACATCGACACTCTTTTGTGACTCTTTACTTAATTCACCGCCCTCTCTCTGTGGCGCGTCGACATCTTCATCATCTCTTTTCTTTCTTTCTTTCTTTCTTTCTTTCTTTCTTTCTTTCTTTCTTTCTTTCTTTCTTTCTTTCTTTCTTTCTTTCTTTCTTTCTTTCTTTCTTTCTTTCTTTCTTTCTTTCTTTCTTTCTTTCTTTCTTTCTTTCTTTCTTTCTTTCTTTCTTTCTTTCTTTCTTTCTTTCTTTCCCCGAACGAACGAACGAACGAACGAACGAACGAGTATAGGAGGGGAGTCTAGGGGTGATGATGCCCCCGCCTTTCATTGCAGTGTAGAAGAACACAGCGTGCGCCTCCTTCCCCACAACAACAACAAGAGCTCTTTCTATCTATTTGCGTTCTTGCATCGGACGGGCGTCAATCAAGACCCCGTCACGTCCGCGTCGGGCCTCTTTTGTTCGTCACGCTTTCTGCCTGTCCACTGTGGTGCCGTTTTCCTAGAACAAACTCCTGTTGTCCCCACGAGCGGGTCCTAGGGCTGTGCTTGCACATGACTTGCTGAATGGAGCGGAATTTTTTTTGTCTTCGCGCGCAGTTTCGATGATGACTGCGCTTCCTGGGCGCGTGGTTCGGTTCTTCTTGACTGCTGCCTCGCTAAGAAAAAGACCGCCGAGAAGAACCCAGTAGTAAGTTCCCCCTAGAGTCACGTCACGTCACGTCACGTCACGTCACGTACACATCACGTCTATGTCTCCACACGACCCCTGCGCATTGCCGCATTGCCGCACCCCCTTCGAGTCGAGTCGAGTCGAGTCGACCATTAATCAAGGATTTAGAAAACCCTAGTTGCAGCATTCTTTTGTTTCGGCATGTTGGTGGTTGTCTTCTTGTTGTCTGGTGCAGAGGCGGCGCGCGTGGTCGTTGTCGGGGGCGGGGTCGGGGGTCTCGCCACAGCCGGGCGTCTCGCGGGGCTGGGGGCCGAGGTGACCGTGTTGGAAAAGAACGAGCGCGAGCTGCTGGGGGGTCGGCTCGGGGAATATCGGTGGGGCAGGCACCGCTGGGAGACGGGGGCGTCGTTGCTGCTGATGCCCGAGGTGTACGCCGAGAGTTTGGCGGCAATGGGGGACGCGGAGCCTTTGGATTTCGTGCGCGTGCGGCCGTCGTACGCCGTATGGTTCGACGCTTTGCCCGAGCGCGGTCCGGTGGAGCTCGGCGGCGAGGACGTCGAGGCGCTCCGAAAGCGTCTGGAACTCGAGGAGGAGGGAGCCTTCGAGAAGTTCGAAACGTATCTCGAGACCGCGCGCGACTATCTGGGCACCGGATGGCCGGCGTTCATCGAGGAAGACGTCGCGGCGGCTCTGCCGACGCTCGGCAGATTTGTAAGGACGGCGTTAGCGCGGTGGCCGCTCGAGACGCACGAGGCTCAGCTGCGAAAACTATTCCCCAAATCCCCGCGGCTCCGCGCTTTGTGCTCGTTCAACGATCTGTACGTCGGGCTCACCCCCTACGACGCGCCGGCCGTGTTCTCGCTCCTGTCGGCGATCGAAATTTGCCGCGGAGTGTGGTACCTCCGGGACGGCCTCGGGTCCTACGCGCGGCGCCTCGTCGACGCGTGCGAGCGCCGGGGGGTCGAGGTGCGCTGCGGCGTCGAGGTCACGAGCGTCGACGATCGAGGCGTCGACACGACGGCGGGGCGATTCGACGCCGACCACGTCGTCGTCAACGCCGATCTCGCCGCGGCCGAGCCGCGCCTCGCGCGACGCCCGCGCGACACCTACGACTCGTGGACTTACTCGACCACCTCCTACAGCTTTTACTGGGCCCTCGACAAGCCGCTGCCCGAACTCCGCCACCATAACGTCTTCCTCGCGACGGACCGCGCCAATCCCGACGATCCCTTTCGTCCCGCCTGGGACTGGCTTCGACGGGAACGACGGGAACTTCCCCCTTTCAACTTCTACGTCTGCGCCGCCTCCCGCACCGACGACACCGCCGCGCCGCGAGGCCGAGACTCGATCATGGTCTTGGTCCCGGCGCCCCCTCTCGGTTCGGACGACGACCGAGACCGAGACCTGACCGACGCGATCCGAGACGCCCTGTTTCGCCGTCTCGGACCCATCTGCGGCGACGTCAAAACCCACATTATCCACGAGCGCGTTATAGCGCCGCGCGAGTGGCGACGGCGCTACGCGCTCCGCCGCGGCGCGATCTTCGGGTTGTCCCACGGCCTCGACCAACTGGCTCTCTTCCGGCCCGCCCGCCGGTCTCGCCGCTCAAAAACCCTCTCCTTTGTTGGGGCCTCGACAAGGCCTGGCAACGGCGTCCCGCTCGTCCTCACCTCCGCCAAGCTCTGCGCGCGCGAGGTCGCCCGTCAGCTCCACCTCGAGGGCGGAAGTTTCGGTTCGTAAACTAAACTTTAATATATTTCCTCCTTAAAAATTCTTCCCAGAGCGTTAATTATAATCCTTGTTATGGGCGCCGACGACGACGACCACCACGACGAGGGGGATCAAGGCCCGCCGGTTGAGCCGGAGGAGCCTATTGTTCACACGGGCGTCTTTGTTTTTGAGCAGGACGGCTCGCGCTACGAGGGGGAGTTCGTCGAGCTCGAGGGGGGGCGACGAGTGCGTCAGGGCCAAGGTCGCCTCGTCCATGGCCCCCAAGTCTACGAGGGTCGGTGGTCAGGCGACGCAATGTGTCAAGGCAAGCTGCGGTTCGCGTCTGGAGCAGTCTACGAGGTGGGGCGTGCTTGATCTTTTGACCGATGAGAAGAGAAAACACAGGGCTCGTTTGTCCGAGGGAAGTTTAGCGGCGATGGAAAATATACGTGGTGCGAGCTGATGATGATGATGAATGAGGCCCGGCCAACAACATTGCGGCCTAGGCCCGACGGTTCCCAGTACGTTGGCACTTGGCGAGACAACAAAATGCACGGCGAGGTGCGTGACTGCACGACTGGAGACCCAACAATCAATCAATCCTTAGGGCTGCTACACCGACGCGAGAGCAGTGAAATGGGACGGGCATTTCCATAACGGTAGGTAGGTAGGCAGGCTTCTCTCGATTTTTTTTTGCGGTGCGATTCGTGTACATCAGGCACTTACAACAACGGGCGAGAGTTCGTGACCGACGTTGCCGAAGGAGGTGTTCCAGACGACGACAACAACTCCGGGCCAGCAGCCGCGACGGACTCCTGACGCAAAAAAATCTACTCGACCGATCACATCAAGAGACGCACGCGCGACACCGACACGACAGTGTGGGTGGGGGGTCATTCATTTTGGCAGACGAGACCTTAGCGACCACCTCGATGAAATTCGTGGTAAACAACACATACTACCTAGAATATGGGAGAAAGAAGAAAGCCGGGGAGGAGACGGCGGTTCAGGCTGCTTGTTCTAGGCGAGGAGGAGGGGGGTTCCAGGAGCAGCCGCTGCTGTATATCGACGTGCCCACGATAGATCTATATACGTTCGTTCGTTCGTTCGTTCGTTTGTTTGTTTGTTTGTTCAAGCAGCACCACGGCGCTGCTGCGGAAATACCATCATCGGGGCCAGCCCTTGGGGCGCGCGTGCGTGAATTTCGCGCGACGACAGAAGCGTTGAGCCTGAAGAAGTAGCAGCAGAGTATGCCAATTTGTTGGAGCCTGCCCCATCGCAAGGAAGGACGTCGCGCGGAGGAGAAAGAAGGGGGGGCGTCAGTTTGGCAAGGTCGCGGGACTTGATTTGTGACGAGGGGCACCACGTACTGTATGCACAAGTCGGGCTTTCTTCTTCTTCTTTCAAAGCAGAGCAGAAAGCACGGCGAGAAATAAGCAGGGCACCACCCGACGAAGAAAGCAGAGAGTCCCTCGGTTGGTTTGGTTTGGTTTGGTTTGGTTTGGTTTGGTTTGGTTATAAGAAGCGCGCGCGTATGTTGTGGTATGCACAAGAGGCCTAGGAGGTGAGTCGGCGGCGCCTGGTTGTTCTGGTGCGTCGAAAGAGGACCGGGAGGTCGTCGTCGTCGTTTTCCATCGCGGCCTCGAGGCCGAGGAGGATCCACGCGATGCCGCGGGTGGCGCCGACGACGGGTTGGAGAATCGCGACGGGAAAGGCGGCGGCGAGGGTCGCGGCCGAGGGTCGGTTGACGAGAGCAGCGCAGGCGTCGGTCGCGCCGTGGAGTCCGCGCTCGAGGGCGTCGCGGGCGCGCTCGACGCCCTCGCGGGCGTCGCGGGGAGGCGCGTCGCGCTTGCGGGCCGGATGGGCGCGGCGGTCGGGGAGGGCGGCGTCGATCGCGTCGGCGAGCTTGGTCGCGACCTTGCGCGAGGCGCGGGCGGTTTCGAAGGCGGCGACGGCGCCCAAGGTCGCGGCGGACTTGGAGAGTTGTCGGAGGGGCCTCGCGCGGTCGCCCTTGGCGGCGAGGTCGGCGACGGGGGCGGCGAGGACATCGACGGCCGAGGCGCCGATGGCGGCGATGGGTCTGACGGGCTCGGCGCCGGCGACGAAGCGATGGAGCTGCTCGTCGCGGAGCTCGGTCGCCCACGCGGTTCTGACGCGGTCGAGCGCGCCGGCGAGGGTCGGCGCCGAGGCGCGGCAGCGGCGGAGGTCGAGCTCGACGCGTTCGAGCGCGAAGAGGTGGAGGAGCTCGCTCAAAGAGCCGCGTCGGAGGGCGTTCGCGTCGAGGGCGCGCGGCACGTAGTCGAGCTTGAGCTTCCAGGGCGCGACCTCGAGGACAGCGAGGGCTGCCTCGAAGCCGCCGCGCTTGCGGGAAACAGGTCCTCCGGGTCGACGGGGCGGACGGGGTTGGATCGAGGGCGCGAGGTCGTCTTCGACCCAGACGGCGTCGTCCTCGCGGCGCGCCGCGTCGGCGCGCGCGCGGCGGCGCGGTTCGTCGGCCAAATCGCGCGCGTCGATGGTGCCGAAGAAGGCGTCGACGAAGCGCACGAACTCGGCGTCGAGGCGACATCGGAGCGGGAGGAGCCGGAGCTTGGCGCGCGTCGTCGTTCGGTCGTCGTCCTCGACGCCGTGGGCGACGATCCGGAGCATGGGGTCCTTCGTTTGTCTCGGGTGGCGCGCGTCCGATCGCCAGTGCTCGAGCGCCGGCCGGAGCGCGCCCGACTCTGTCGACACGGACTCGACGACTCGAAAGTCGCCGACGGCCGCCTCGAGCCTAAACCTCTCGCGGCTCGATCGCGGTCTCGCGAACCGGATTCGCACGCCCGCGCCGCTCGCCTCGCAGAGCTTGTCGATGTTCCGGCCCGACCGCTTCCGTCGCCGTTTCCGGTTTTGCGGTCTCTCGGCGGCGGCGGCGGTTTCGTCGTCGACGGTCTCGTCGAGGACGAGGAGGCTCGCGAGGATTTGGTTCGCGGGTTTCGTCGTCGTCGTCGTCGTCGTTTTTTCGGCGGGCGCCGCGTACTCCCACTCGGAGCCCGCGAAGAGCCGGAAGCACGCGGCCGCGCTCCGCAGCTCGAACCGGAACTCGGGCTCCTCGTCGACGATGTCGTCGAGCTCGTCGTCCTCGGCGCCGAACGACGGGTGTTGCTGGAAGTGTTCGTGATACAAAACCGTCGCCGTCTTCATGTCCTCGGCCGCGTACCACGCGGCCGCCGGCTCCTGGTCGTCCTCGTCCTCCGAGCGGTCGTTCTCGTCCGTATCGCGGCTGAGGCCTCGCGACGACCGGCAGACGTCGTCTGCGATCGTCTCGAGCTCGATCATCTCGTCGTCGTCGGCGGGAACGACCAGCCGCGACGTCGTCGGCTCGGCCGCGTCGTCCGAGCGGCAGAAGGGCTCCTCGTCCGAGCAGCAGAAGGGCTCCTCGCGGCTATTACCACCCTTTGGGACGTAGTCCTCGACCAGAAGCCTCGAGGCCTCGACGTCGAGGCTCCTCGAGGCAGCAGCGTCGTCGGTCTCGGAAATTTGACGACACCTCTCCCCGCCGAGGGTGCTGCTCGCGTCGTCCTCGTCCTCGTCGTCGCCGTCGTCGTCGTCGAGGGACGGATCGACCGTCTCCGAAGCGGCGCAATCGCGCGCGAGGGCCGCCGCGAGGTCGACGAGGCTTTGGAGCGAGTCGTGGCACGCGTAGAGCCGGAGGGTGCCCGAGGTAACGAGAATCGAGGAGGCGGCGCGGTCCGTCTTGGAGACGGCGTCGAAGACGTCGAGGGTCGCGAGGCGGGCCCTCCGGTCGTCGCCTTTACGGGAGGGGGCGTGCCGGCGGTCGAGGACGTCGAGCTCGAGGTCGCGAACTCGCGTCGAGCACACGGCGACGCGACCGCCGCCGAGCATCGCTCCAAACCGCGCGAAACCCACGCGAACGGAGCCCTCGAGGTCGCCGATCGGCGCGTACTCGACCTCGCAGTCGTAGAGCGCGACGTACGCCCGCAGCGATACGCTTTCGTCGTCTAAGAAAGCCGGCCTCGGCTTCTTGGAAGAAGAAGAAGAAGAAGAACCGCCGGGAGGCGGCGCGAGCCGGATAGAGCCGCGGCGCGCGAGGGCCGAGACGGTCGACCGGCTCGAGTCCCGCCTGATCTCGAAAGCCGCGCCGCTCGAGAGCTCGTCCTTCTCGTCGTCCGAGACGATCCGCGCGCGCGAGTCCGCGCCCCTCGCTTCGAACCGACACCCAAATCCCTCGCACCTCGCCGACGCCACCGACAGCGAGTCGCCCTCCGCGCCGAGCCGGTATTCGACCGTCGCGAGCGACGCTTCCGCCGCGTCGCCGCCCGTCGCCTCGACCACCCCGATCTTGGCGACGACCTCGAACGCCTCGTCCGCGTCTCGCGGCGCCGAGGCCAAGAAGGGCTCCCCAACGTATCCAACCAATTTCTCCAGCTCGGCAAGAGCCCCCTCGTACGCGTCCAAGTCCACCGCCGCGCTCACCTTGGCGGCCAACGCCTCGTAGGAGGACGGCGCGCGGAACGCGACGCCGCACGACCCGTCCGACGAAAACGACGACGACGACGACGACGACGACGTCGCGGAAAGAGCGATGGCGTCGTCGCAAGCACGGAAATCGACGCGCGCCGCCTCGGCGACCCAATCCCCGGTCTCGGACGACGAAAACCTCGGCCGCGAGACGCTCGCGCGAACCGACTCGAGCCGCGCTTCGACGCCCCCGCATTCGACGCGCACTCCCCTCGTCGACGCCGACGCGGGGGCTTCGACCCAAGCCGGCACGCATTCGGCCACGCCACGGATCCACTCCCCGAGCCGCCGCGCGTCGTCGCACGAGAAAGACAAGGGCGACGACGCCGTCACGCCGACCGGCGCGCCGCCGCGCGCCTCGATTCTCACGCCGCTCGCGCTCCCGCGGACCGGCCCGTCGAGCCGGATGTCGGAACAAAACGACGCCGCCGACGGGTCCCACTCGCACCGCGCCCCCTCGAACCGCGCGACGGCCCGGTCCTCGTCGCGCCGCGCGTCCACCGTCGCCGCGCCCGTCACGCTCACCGACGCCGCGATCGCGCCGCCCGATCCCGCGGACGACGACGACGACGACGACCCGCGAAACATCAACAGCGACGCCGCGTCCGACGGCACCGTCACCGTGACGCGCGGCGCGTTCAGGTGGACGACCGCCGCCATAAGGGTAATGTTGTTGTTTTTCCCATGAGCGCCCGGCCCCAGCCGCGCGTAGCCGCCCGGAAGCTCGAGCCGATCGCGGCCGACCCGCCACGACAAACCCTCCCACGACACCGCCGCGCGTCGCTCGAAAACGTCGCGCCCCGCGAGAAGATCGCGCGAGATATTCGGGTCCGTCGTCGTGGTCGTTGTTGTTGTCTTGGGAAACACGCGCACCGACGAGCACCGCCCGACCACCCGGTGCCCGCACGGATGCGCCACCTCCATCTCCGTGCCCTCCGCGCGCACCTCGGAGTGCCGCGCGACCCGCTCGTCCAACCACGCGAGCACCGCGACGACCGCCGGGCTCCGCCACACCTCCTTCTTTTCGGCCGACGCGACCACCACCTCCTCCTCCTCGATCCGTCCCGATATCTGCACGCCGCTCAGCCGAACCGAGCACCCGCTCGGCTTACGTCGCAACAACGTCGCCAGCCGAGGCCCGACCAACTCCAGCCGACCGACGCTGCAGCTCTCGACCACAAAACGCGACACCCGCAGCGACCTTAACACGCGAGCGTCGAGGACCACGTCCATCAGCTCGATCCGACCCTCCGACACGCACACGATCACGCGCCGCAGCCGTTGCTTCAGATACCTCCGCAGAACCCGGTTCAGAACCACCCGCGTCATCACAGACAGCACCTTCCCGAGGACCGTCCGGAGCCCCCACATCCTCCTCCTCCTCCTCCTCCTCCTCCTCCTCTAAGAGTCCAAGAGTCCAAGAGTCCAAGAGACAGACAGACAGACAGATGGCCCCTGTCTTGCGTATTCACACCATCATCATCATCATCATCATCATCATCATCCAAGGCTCGCACGAACGTATTGTGTAACACCTTTCAACTCAACGGCCACAAGATTTCCGTGCGTGGGTGGTGCTGTTGTCGTCGTCGTCGGTTCATCACTTAACCCTGCCATGGATCGAGTCTCCCTGCGTGCGTACATACACTTTCGCCCTTCCTCCTAGCTGGCGACAATCAACAACCCCAAACGCCCCGCCCCCCTCTAAGCAGCCGACCTTTAAGAAACCTGCTGCCTCCTGGCCAGCCCGCTCTCCTGAGGCGAACGGACGGACGGACGGACGGAGGCCCACCTGCGCTCGCGACTAAACCTCGTCGTATGCATTTGTATCCAAACATCGAAACAAAAAAGAAGTGCCGTACTCGTTCGTTTTGCTTTGTTTGTACGTTTGTTTGTTTGTTGGTTGGTTGCCACTCGACAACGACGACTACGATTATTCCAGCACTGCGCTTCTGTTTATTGTTGTTCTGCTCATCGGGACAACAACAAAATCCACCTGGCGGGCACTACGTTGGACACCGCCTTGATCAAGGCGCGGTGATCGCGAGCGACATGTCGACGACGAAGCATATAAAACGAGGGAAAGGGGAGAGGGGGGGAGGGGGGAAAGAGTTGGTGGCCGTCGCGTCGCCGCGCAGGCAACAACAGGGGGTTCTCGAAGGCTACGCCGATGCTCTACTAGTTCTTCTTCTCCTCCTCCTTCTTGTCGTCGGGCTTCTTGGCGTCGAAGTCGGCGTCCTTTGCTTCCGAGGAAGAAGAGGAAGAATCGGAGGAGGATGCTGATTGCGAGTCGGCGTAGACGGCCTCGCCAATTTTCTGGGCAGCTTGCTGCAGGTCGGCGATTTTTGCCTTGAGGGCGTCGACATCGGCGTCGTCGGCCTTGGCCGCCGCGTCGAGGTCATCGATCTTGGCCTTCACATCTTTTTTGATCTCGTCGCTGAGCTTGTCAGCGTGTTCGGCGAGCGATTTGTTGGCCGAGTAGACGAGCGCGTCGGCCTCGTTCTTGGCCTCGGCGTGCGCCTTGCGCTTGAGATCGGCCTCCTGGTTAGCCTCGGCGTCCTTGACCATGCGCTCGATCTCGTCTTCCGATAAGCCGCCCGAACTGCGGATGACGACGGACTGCTGCTTGTTCGTCGCCTTGTCCTTAGCCGAGACGTTGAGGATGCCGTCGGCGTCGAGGTCGAACGAGACCTCGATCTGCGGGGTTCCGCGCGGTGCAGGAGGGATACCGACGAGGTCAAACTGGCCGAGGAGCTTGTTGTCGGCCGCGAGTTCGCGCTCGCCCTGGAGGACCTTGATCTGGACCTGGGGCTGGTTGTCGGCGGCCGTCGAGAAGACCTGGGCCTTTTTCGTGGGAATTGTCGTGTTGCGGTTGATGAGACGCGTGAACATGCCACCAAGGGTCTCGATCCCGAGACTGAGGGGCGTCACGTCGAGGAGTAATATGTCCTTGATGTCTCCGCGCAGCACGCCGCCTTGAATCGCGGCCCCCATGGCGACGACCTCGTCGGGGTTGACCCCCTTGTGAGGCTTCTTCCCAAAGAAGGATTCGACCTTGTCCTGGACCTTGGGCATGCGGGTCATGCCGCCCACGAGGATCACCTCGTCGATGCTCGCCTTGGAGATGTTTGCGTCGGTGACGCACTTGCTGCACGGCTCGATCGTCCGCTCGACCAGCGGGTCGACGAGAGCCTCGAACTGCGACTTGGTCACCTTGACGTTCATGTGCTTGGGCCCCGACTGGTCGGCCGTGATGAAGGGGAGCGAGACGTCCGTCTGGGCGAGGCCGTCGAGCTCGCGCTTGGCCTTTTCGGCCGCCTCGCGGAGGCGCTGCATGGCGAGGCGGTCGTTCGAGAGATCGAGGCCCGAGTCCTTGCGGAACTCGGCGAGGAGATGCTTGAGGAGCGCCTCGTCAAAGTCCTCGCCCCCGAGCATCGTGTCGCCGTTCGTAGACTTGACCTCGAACACACCCCCCGAGATCTCGAGGATCGACACGTCGAAGGTCCCGCCGCCGAGGTCGAAGACGGCCACGAGCTTGCCGTCTTCCTTCTTGTCCATGCCGTACGCGAGCGCGGCAGCCGTCGGCTCGTTAATGATGCGCAGGACGTCGAGGCCCGCGATTCGGCCCGCGTCCTTCGTCGCCTGACGCTGGGAGTCGTTGAAGTAGGCCGGCACCGTCACGATCGCCTTGCTGACGGTCCGACCCAAAAACCCCTCGGCCGTCTCCTTCATCTTGCCGAGCACCATCGACCCGACTTGCGACGGACTCAGCTTCGTCCCGTCCTTGATTTCGACCCACGCGTCCGACGAGCTATCGGCCTTGACGATCTTGTACGGCACGAGACCTTTCACCGCGCCGACCTCTTTGTCCTCGAACTTGCGGCCGATCAATCGCTTGGTAGCGTATAACGTGTTGTCGGGGTTCGTCACCGCCTGACGCTTCGCCTGCTGCCCCACGAGCCGCGACCCGTCGTCGGTAAACGCCACGATACTCGGCGTCGTCCGCGCCCCCTCCGCGTTCTCGATCACCCGCGCGTTCCGACCCTCCATGATCGCAACGCACGAATTCGTAGTCCCAAGATCGATCCCCACCACATCACCCGCGTCCGCCGCCGCCGTCGACAGCGATCTTCTCGTTGTCGACAACCCAAACGGTCTCCACGACGACGACGGCGCCCGAGGCCGCGCCGCGACGGCGGCCCGAACCACCGAACGTCGCAACGCCATCTCAGAGAAGATCTACGTCGGCGAACGAAGCACCTTCTTTGCGACTACTACGGTGCGAACAACACCACACTTACCCCCCCCCACCGCTTGAGCGCCTTGTTTGTATGTAGATTTGATATGATGCGGGGAAAAAAAATAAAACAAATAACCTCCTCCTCCTCTGTACAGACAGACAACCCCCCTCTTTTCGTACAACATACGAGCAGTTCAAAAACCCACCCTCGGGCTGGCTGGCTGGCTGAACCCTTATTATCCTAGCAAACGGCATGCATTCCAAGAATGCCCGCAAGCCGCATGTGAAGAAGAACGCGACGATGGAGCGGGGTTGTTGTTGAGAGGATGCAAGAGCAGCCGGCGTCGTCCCAGCTCGCGAGCCAGCAGCGGCGCGAGATCTACACGTACGAGGCGGAGTGGACGATCTATGCGCTGGCCTTTCGGCAGCGCGAGGAGACCGAGCGCAAGTTCAGGTTGGCCCTTGGGTCGTTTATGGAGGAATACACGAACCGCGTCAGCATCGTGCAGCGGTGCGTCGAGGCGTCGTCTCAAGGACCTCGGACGTGCGCGCAGGCGCGAGGCCCTCGAACTCAACGGCAAGGGCGACGAGGGCTCGGCGTTCGCCCGCGTCGGAGAGTTCGAACACCCTTACCCCGCAACGAAGATCCTTTGGTCGCCCGATAGCACCTCGCGCCGCGATCTCCTCGCGACGACGGGCGACTACCTGCGCGTTTGGAACGTCGAGGACGTGAGTGCGGTGGGGGGTCGAGTTCTCCGACGGCGCGCGCGCAGGGTCGCGGCGGAGAGTCGACGGTCGACATGGTCGCCGTGCTCAACAACAACAAGAACTCGGACTACTGCGCGCCGTTGACCTCCTTCGACTGGAACGAGAGCGAGCCCTCGCTCGTGGGCACCTCTTCGATAGATACGACCTGTACCATCTGGCGAGAACCCGTTTAAAAGAAAGTCGAACCAACTCGCAGGGATCTCGCCGTACCGGCCGTCAAGGCCCAGCTCATCGCCCACGACAAGGAGGTCTACGACATCGCTTTTGCCCGCGGCAAGGACATCTTTGCGTCCGTCGGCGCCGACGGCAGCGTTCGCCTATTCGACCTCAGAACGCTCGAACACTCGACGATCGTCTACGAGACCGCCGGCCTCTCGCCGATCCTCCGCCTCGCCTGGAACAAGCAGGACCCAAACTACATCGCGACTGTCCTCGCCGACGACCCGCGCACCGTCGTCCTCGACGTCCGCGTTCCCTCCATTCCCGTCGCCGAACTCGGAGCTCACGCGGCGTGCGTCAACGCGATCGCGTGGGCGCCGCACTCGTCCTGCCACCTCTGCACCTGCGCAGACGACGCCCAGGCCCTCATTTGGGACCTCACGGCCATGCCAAAGCCCATTGACGTGCGTTGTAAGTACCCACCTTCTCCTCATTTCCGTCGCTCGCAGGATCCTATTCTCGCGTACAACGCCGATGCCGAGGTCAACCAGCTCCAATGGTCAGCGGCGCACCACGAATGGGTCCGTCGAATCTCTCTCTCTCGTCTTTTTTTTTTGCGCGAAGAACACTTTTCGTTCGTCGTCGCAGATTGCCATCGCCTACAACAACACGATGCAGATGCTTCACGTGTAGAATCACGATCCCGGGGACCCCTCCCTTCCGCCGACGGCTTGGAGTCTGCAGTACGCGACTTCCCCTGTTCTGTTCACAAGGGATGGGATGGGATGGGATGGGATGGGATGGGATGGGATGGGATGGGATGGGATGGGGTGGGATGGGATGGGATGGGATGGGATGGGATGAGATGGGATTGGATGGTCCCCACCTTTTAAGAGGGTTGCCCCAACCCTAGCTAAGTTTTTTTGCCGCAAGGCACGTCGACGTCTTTTGTTGCTGAGAGTGAGCGAGTTCGGGGATTTTTTATTTGTAGCTAGCCTCCGAGCTCGTCGCCCGTCTCCAACACTTATTATTACTAGAGGAGCGATTCTGTTTATACGTACGCGCTTCTCCTGCGTGCCTCGAAACTCCTATTCAACAATAACAGGGCGGCTCCATGAGGGGGGGACGCGCGCGGGACTCTTCCGCGTGCCGCGTGTAGAACACACAATCTCGGGAACATCCATTATTAATAATTTTACTCCAAGTAGCCTGCACTCGCCCACACCTCCTTTATTGGGCCCCATCGTGCAGGAAGTGTCGCACACGGTATGCCGCAACTTCCGCATAAGGCCAGGACACAAAAAGCCGATGCTCAGGCGCACTGTGCCTCCTCCTCGTCTTCCACCGCGCCTTCCTCTTCGCCCTCATCCTCGTCGTCTTCCTCATCATCATCATCATCATCATCATCATAGTCTTCGTCCTCCTCTCCTGTGCTGCTTCCCTTTGAAGGTGCGTCGCCATCTTCCCATAGCACCCAAGCGTGTCTCGTGGACGTGACCCTGTCCGCTGCGGCACCTTGGTGGTGTGAAGGTCTTCGCGGCGTACACATGGACTCCCAGGCGCCTTCGTCGACAGGTGCCGCTCGTCGCAGGGCAAGAATGTCCGAGAGCGAGGGGCCTGCGCGCGCAGCGAGTTCTAGGGCCGTCGCTTGGGATTTGAGCACTCTCGCCTCATAGCTTCCGGTCAAAGGGCGCACAACAACAGTGCGGTTCGCCTCGTCAGGGACCGTTAGATCTCCGGACGCCTCCTTGATGCTTTGGCGGATCGCATCCAGAGAATTTTTGTTGCGGTGGAAGAGGTCGGCGAACTCGGTGTCAACATTTTCATCAATTAACTCCTCCTTAATTTTTTCTGCTGCCGTCTTCGGCCGGCTGAGCGCAGCCGTGCTTAGGCGGCCTTGGCGGCCACTCGCAGTAATTTCTTGGAGGTGCATCTCCTGGAGCTTGGCATCCGACTCAGACAACCTACTCGGAAGGTCGCGGTTCTCTTTCGCGAGATTGTCCGCCGCGGCGGCTTCTGCGCGTGCATTGTCGACCTCCTTTCGCAGCCGTTCATTCTCACGACGGAGGGTCATGTTGTCGTCGCGGAGGTGATTCATGTTTGCGTTTTCTATGCGCAGGCGCTCGAGATCGATGTTGGCGGCTCGCGGCGTCTTGTGAAGCTGCGCGATCTCAGTCTGCAGCTTTTCGACCTTCTGGATGAGCCGACGGATTGTGTGGTATGGGTTGGAGGCGTCTGTCGACGACGTCACGGGACTCGGCGGCTCGACGCTGACGGGACGCGAGGGTCCCTTCGGCTCGTTCTTCTTGGTGTCATCATCTTCGCCGCTCCCGCGCGGAGCGCGATGCTCGTTTCCGCGTAGACGATCCACAAAAGACCTTGTTCCTTCCCCTCCTTCTTCTTCCGGCGTCTCTGGCTTGGCTTCAGATGTCAGAACGTGGTTGGCGAGATACGTGAGCGCAACCGGATCGTTGTTGAGCCGGTCTGAATCGTAGAGCCGCACGCGGCCTTTGGAGAGGCTCTTCCACTTAAACCGGTGCGACTCGCTGTTGGACTGGCACAGGGGCGATCGCTGCACGTCGGCTGGTGCAGTCGCGTAACGAACCGACTTCCGCCTGTTGACGGCCTGCTGTGCGAAGTATTCTCGCGAGAGCTCGCGGTCTAGCGCCAAAATTGGATCTCCGTCCAGCATTTCGATCCGAACAAGCGCCCTGACGACGTGGTGCTTGTAGCCCGGTTCAAGTGCCAGCGGGTTTCCGTCGAGATCGAGCACGCGCATCTTCGGACACAGTCGGACTGACTGGATCGTGTCGTCGAGCCCAGTCAGCTGGTTACGAAACAAGCACAACGTGTGCAACAACGGCAACGACGACAAGGGCGCACACGAAGCCAGGAGATTGTTGGACAAGTAGAGCTTGCGCAGCAGACCGCAATGGCGCAACTCGTCCACTTCTGTGATCACGTTGAAGTTCAGGTTGAGCTCTTCGAGCTGTGCGAGGTGAGCGAAACCGGCGAGCGACCGCATGTTATTGTTGGACAGGGAGAGCGCCTTCAAATTGACGAGCGAAGCGACGCAATTCGGACTGATGCGCTCAATCTTGCATTGCCGTAGTACCAACTGATTGATGTCCAGCAAAGAATTTTCCCCCGATGCTTCGAGGGCGCCGTCGGCGTCAAGTTCAATCATCTTGTTGGACACAAACAACGAGCAAACCAGACAAACGGATCTCTGGGATATCGCACTCCTATCCTTACCCTCATTTTCCCTTTTACGCAGATATACGCAAGATATACGTCTAATAATGGATTTAAAAGGTCGACTGCTAAGAAGGGGAGGGGGGTGCGTGTGGGTGCTTGTTTTTTCGTCTAATGGTTCGTAAATGGTGAATCATCATCCTCTACTCGGGTTCGAATTGGGTCGGTTTTTGCGTGTTGCGAACGCACAAAGTCTAAACCAAAAAAAAAGGGGGATTTCGCGTCGACGCCAAGTTTGGGGGGGGTCATGTCTGTCCGCGAGCTCTGAAGCAAAGTGAGCATCACCAAGCTCGATTACGTGCCGATGGCGACCGCGCTGAGAAATATGCTTCGGGTGGAGGTCTGGTTTCATTGGCCGTAAAAACCATCGACAACATAGGTTGCCGCTTTCGCGACAGGGACGTGGGCGTCGCTTGCGAAATGGGTAAAACGGGCATCAGTGGAGGACGCATTCGGCCATTCGGCGAGCCGGAGAGAAGGGACGAAGTAAGATCCAGAGAGGACGGCGAAGAAGGAGCAAGAAGTCTGTTCGACCTAGACAAATGCCTCTCAACCGACTCCAACCGCTCGATGCCAGCAGCCAAAGAGAATCCATTACGCTGCTCTGATCAGGTGGTCATGGGTAATTGGTACATGCACGTGCAGACCTCTCTGCGCATCACAACACCACCTATATATATATGTATATATATATCCGTTAGTACATTAGATGCGGATGAGAACCAGAGTCACGCGACCCTTTTTGCGCAGGCTGGAAGTTCCAATCGCAATGCCGCCGCCTGCCTATAAGACAGCAAGCACATGTACAAACTACGCTCGTTTTGGCCGCCTTCTCCTCAACCGCCTCTGCGTATTACCCAATGAAGTGTCTCTACATTATAATACCCGACGCGCGTGGCCAACAACAGGAGGGCAAATTGAGACTGCGTAGGATGGGTCACAGGTGTGGTGAGCAATGCAACTCCCTCGCTTGCGCGATCAACGCGACCGCTGCGCGCAAGAATGACGTATCCTATGCGAATCTGATTTTGGCGCTGTTGATGACCCTCTACCCCCCTCTTCCCTCTACTCCTCGGAAGGGCAACCTTCGCGACGCCGGTAGAATTCGAGGATGGCACGTGTTGGTCGCGTAAGGGTGCGCGTTGACTGACTGACTGCGAAGTTTTTTTTGTCGCAGGTTGGAGATGGGAACGGACCGCGGGAATGGCTCGAATCACTGCCCCCTATCACCCGCGCCTGGCTTCTGGCATCGGTGCTGACGACGTGTTTGGTCTCGTTCGGAATCTTGCCGCCGTATCGCGTGATTTGGTCGTGGGACCTCGTCTGGCACAAGTTTGAGCTCTGGCGTCTAATCACGCCGTTCGCCTTCTTTGGGGGCTTTTCCTTCCCTTTCTTGATCAATGTCTACCTGCTCGTCCAGTACTCGCGCAACTACGAGGTCGCGCCGTACAACACCGGCGCCGGTGGTACAACGGCGGACTACGCCTGGATGTGCGTTGTGCGACTTTCTATTTCTCAAGTCGCTCTAGGCTGATCCTGGGCATGGGTATTCTCTTGATACTCTCCACCCTCATGGGTCAGCCCGTGCCGAGCCAGGGGCTTACGTACATGGTGCTCTATGTCTGGAGCCGAAGGAACCCTACGATGCAAGTCTCGCTCTACGGGTTCCAGCTCGCGGCGGTGAGTTGGTGCAAGCAAGCGCGCCCATGCGCCTCCGCAGGTCTACCTGCCGTGGGCTCTGCTCCTGTGAGTGTTGTTGTTTTTGGCGGTTCGACTGCGTCGAGCCCGCTCGCAGACTCAACATGCTCATTGGGAATCCGCTCACCGTGCCGCTCATGGGCGTCTTTGCAGGACACGCCTACTACTTCGCTGTTGATCCCTTGCCCGACAAATACGGTGAGCATTCTGTTACCGTATTGTCGGTTAACCCAAGTCGCAGGTTCGACGCTTGTCACCACGCCAAAGTTCGTTATGGATCTCTTCGCTGACGGACCCGTGGGGCCCATGGCTGCGGGTCCGGGCTTCCGCGCGCATGCCCCGCCCGGACGCCGAGACCAGCCCGCGACCGCCCCGCGCGGGAACCTCTTCAACCGTGGTGGCGGCCACAACTGGGGCACCGGGCGCACACTCGGTACTGAATGATTGATTAGGCGCCGCACGGACCCTACCCACCTCCCTCCTCATGCGTTCCCTGTTCTTTCTGATGGCCAAACGACTCGCTGTGCGCAACAGTAACCAGCAAATAGGTGTCCGAACTAGTAAGTACCTGTTAGAGAGAGAGCGTTCGACCTGCGCGGAGAAGCCATGCGCATTCGAATTAGAGGCGATGCGAGAGGAACGTGCGACGCATGAGTCTCTGCGCTGATGTTGACACCTAAAACACCTACCGAAGGAACTGACCCATGTGCTCAAGAGCAGCCGGCCAGTTGCGAGAATAACCGTGCCGTTTGGCCTTTTGCTCCTGAGAGGGAGCTTTGGGCGAGCGCGTGGCCGAGCTTGAGCTATTTTGAGGGGGGGGGGTAATGATCGACTGCTAAGAGGGGGTGGGGGGTTGCGACAGTGAAGTCGCGCATCACCACCCGAAATGAAAATGAATAATAATGAAAAAATGAGTGAAATCATATAAAAACATGACTTGATGATACTGTACAATTGCACAACCCTGAGTTCTTAGTAGGCGACCTTTAAGTTTATCCCTGTGTTCTGTTCTCTTCTCCCTCAGTACTGAGTATTCTCCTAGAAAAATAAAAAGTACAAATACAAAAAGATATTTTCTTTATGTGTACTGTCGACATGTCAGCCTGGCGATGGAATCCTTCCTGATCGCGTAAGACCTCGGCCGCGCCATGCGATGGGCAACTTCATAGCCTCGAGGCGCGTCAGAGCCATCGGTAAGCAACTGCCTCCTGAAAGGCAGGTGCTGCTGACTCGCGCCGCGTCGTTGCTCAAATTGCGTGCGTGTGACGTGTTGCGTATCTATCGCGTCTTCCGGATGATCGATATTGATCGGCGGGGGTACATCTCGGAGCGCGAGTTGTTAAATCACCTCGCACTTGATGTGACTGAGTACAATTTGCAATCGTTGCGCGTATTTGCTCCGCCTTCGGAGCAAGACGAAAGTGGTCCAAAAAAGCTTGATGCCGTGGACTTTATCTACGGAGCCTACAATTACTGCACCTATTCTTGGGATACGTTGCTCGTCGTCCTCTTCCGTCTCTTCGACGAGGACTGCTCGAAAGCTCTTTCGTTTGATGAATTCAAGCGCCTCGTCAGATATTGTCATGGTAAGCCGCTGACAGACCGGCAAAACGACGCAATCCTCGAAGCGCTGGAAGAAGCGGGCGGCAGCATCTCGTACCAGCACTTCGCGCTCTTGAGCAAGAAGCAACCCATCCTGCTCAGACCCGTCTTCGAGCTGCAGGTCGCCCTCCACTCGTTGATTGCTAGCCACAGGTTCTGGCGCAAGTAAGTCGTGGGTTTGACGATGAGCCACGCGAGACCTCTCCCCGCAGGCACCAGGAAAGACGCACCGCGGCTCTCGGTTTCAATTACGTCAGGGAGCTGCGTGACTTGGAACGAACAATAAAGACTGAGTGTCTCGTATCACAAACGCATGGCGAAACAGCCTCTGTGGATCACAGTACCAGGCTGCTGCCACCTGCATTAAACGTCGCGAGCGAAAATCCTGCGCCGCCACTTCGAGAGTGCCAGTCGCAGTGGTCTCTAAGTGCCATCTTGCGCCGCCGAAACCAGAGGCCAATGAGCGCAGCCGTTCGTCCAACCCAGAGGCCAACGAGCGCAACCCCGCCCAGACCGACAAGCGCATATGTTCGCAGACATCGTTGGATATCGGGCCACTATCCTGGTGGTCGGGATCCTTGCGCGTTCGGGGAATCCATCCGAAACCACGGTACACGTGCAGAGCAAAGCTGCGACGTTCACATAAAAGTCAAGAAAGGCCCCGTGCGCGCGAAAGGCCCGACGTATTCTCGACATATTAACAGCAAGCTTAAGGGGTCCGTGGCCGTGTGCCGCGACTGACCGCACTCTGCGAGTATTTTCTCTCCTTCTTTCCTCGCTATTATTATAGCACAGCACGATGGGGCGCCGAGAAAGATACTAGAGTCTACCCATAGCCAAATAACTCCCGATGCACGAGGCGACACGGAAGATAGCTAGGATTTCCCGGTCAATTGGTTCATTTAGGACCGTACGTGACTTAAGCGCCGACTCAGGGATTTTGCTGTGGAGTGCGTCTTGAGCGGGGGGGCAGTCAAAGGTTCACATCGGGATATCCGTCCGCGTGCCCCAGTTCGGAGAGGAGTGCGCGCAAGTGAACTAAAAATGTCACTCACCGCGACAGGGAACAAAAGGTGCGTGTCTGGGGCTAAGCAGGTCAACGGTGGGTTGGTGCCGTGGTATCTGCAACAAGTTCACCCAAGGGCACGACGGTGGTAGCCCACACACAAATCACAGAAAGAATAGGCTCGAAAAAGCTCGACTCCACGAGGGCCTCAAAAGCGAAAGATTCGAATATGTTATCACCCTCGGGAATGAATGGCTGCAGCATGACACCCCACATTGCAGACGTACGGCTTGGGCTCTGTTAACATCACACCATAGAGTAGCGTCCTCACTGAACCAAACCTTCGTTGCCAACTCTGGTGAACTTGTATAGGTCGGCGGGATCGCAGCCGCCCTTGTCCCCGTCAATGGAACAACGCGAGCGGCCGTTGAGAACACCCTCGGACTCGGCAAGCTGGCTTCCCCGAAACGCGTAGATGATGAGGAACACCCTGGTCGTGGCAGCGTGTCAGAAATTGGAATGTGAGATGTAACGCACCAGAGAAGCAAGTATACGTAGTCAGGGCGGATGGGCTGCTTCTTGCCGAAGACGGCGGCCGTTAGGCGGTCCATGCGCGACGATTTTGTTCTCTTGGATTTGACGACCGAATCATAAAAGAACATAGCGCGCACGGGCGTCCAGACGATGAAGAGGAGCGCGATGCAGAAGAAAACGCCAAGCGCCCGGACGCCACGCTCTTCGGTGCCGTCATCATACAGGACACCGTTGACGACACCCCAAATGATTGAGATGCAAAGAGTACCGAAAAGTACGATGACCCAAAGCTTGACGCAGGACATGGCCATGATAGAGTCGAAGGAAGACCAGCGCGAGGCGTCCTTTTTACGAAAGCAGATGTCGAAACCATCCTTCATGCCAAAGACGATTGCAAGGAAGTGAAGTGGTGCAGTGACGATGTACATCTGTTGGCTCCGTAGAAGGGATTGATCCGATGGCGCACTGCCGTTCTCCTTCGGTGACCAACCTTTAATGCTCTGAATGACGAGCGCCGAGTGCAGCTGTAGCCATAGCGCCCCGAGAGTGAGGAGCTGGGTGTCGAAGACGGCGGGCACGCCGCGCTTAGCGACACAAATGTAAACAGGCAAGCTTGTCCAGTAGAAGGCACTGACAGACGAGAAGAAATATGTGACGTTCTCAAACATGACAGTGAATGCGCCGATGCGGTGGTACGAGAAGCTCGAGAAGATGATCGTACACATGACGACAAAGTAAATCACGAACACAGGATCTGCGACGAGGCCGAGGAAGGCCCCCGAGCGGCACGGCATCCATCCCATACGCTGAGTGAGAGACGTCTGATGGCACCGGTCGAGCTTTGCCCACTGAAGGTATACGGTGACGGTCACTATCGGGACGACGTGGACCAAGAGCATCACCCAGGGCCAGAGCATTCTAGAGCGTGGAAACCAAAACGTGGTCCAGAAGAGCTGGACCGCCCCTCGTGACCACCGAAAGACGGCCGCGAGGTAGTCGTTGGTGCCTTTCCGCGCTCCGAGGACAAGCCGTTCGAAATGGTAGACGCCCTTGCGACCCTCCTGGATAACGTCATGCGACGATGCCGTGTCCTCGATCATGGTGTCCTCGTTGAAGCGGTGTAGGAGAGGGTCGGCCTGGAACCTGATGTCGTAGTTCCAGACGGCATTGGTGCCACACGACGTGATGGCGCCGACGCCACTGCGGATATTGTTGGCGAGCCGAAAAAGGTACTCGTTACGCATGTCGAAAATGTCGTCATCGATGGTCAGACTCGTGAACGATTGCGGAAGCTGGACAAAGGCGACGGGGCGGTCGATCGCGAGCTCGCGCGACCAGGGATTGTTGAGATGTTCGTACTTGTAAAAGTACGGAATAACGACGTCCCAGAAGCCCTGCGTTGCCATGTGGCGGCAATCGAAGATGGCAAAAAGCAGGCACGCCTTGACGTCGTTGTTGACGTCGTTCTCCGGGATATCAAGGCGCGGCGGGGTTTCGGCATCGAAGTCCGTGGTCTTGGTTTCGCCGAGGACGTTCAATTTGCTGAATTCGCGGTTCATCTTCATGACTTGCATGGTGCTCGAGTAGTGGCGCAAGTAGAAGTTGAGGATTTCCATACAGTGGTTCATTCCACCCGACTTCCCCCTCGACTCGCGGAGCGGCATGACGAGCTTGAGAGGGATGATAGCTTCTTCGCCCTGGTGTTCGTAGTCGCGTACCCTATCGTGAGTGACATCCCCGAGTAGGGTGCGCCCGGCCTCAAAATCTGCGTCGAGGCTATCGTTCCCAACGCGACCCGAGTTGACGAGAAAGTTGGGTGGTAGCGCGGTGAGCATGTCGGGCGTACACTCCTTGACCTTGACGTGCCAGCCGTCCTTTCTGCGGAGCTTGGAGACGACGCGCGCGTGGCAGCGGCGAGCCATGGCGCGGCTTAACGGCTTCATGCCATGCTTGTTGAAAAGCTCCGATACTTCGTCGTCAGACGAGGTCGCCTCCTTAAGTCGCACAAAGACGCCATTGTCAATCCCGCGGCGCATTACTGTCGGGGCAAGCTGGATCTTGAGATCTTCCGGATTGGCGCGCGCGGCGTAGCACATCATGAGATCACGGCAGTGGTTGTCCCCGTTTTGCCCGCGGTCGTAGTGCACGCGAACGCGGCGGAATTTCGTGCAGTCAAAGCGCTTGACCCACTGGCTCCGGCCAAGCTCGTCGTAGAGTTCCCACCAGCCGTTCCACGTGTCGCGGTCAATGCCGGGATCGCTCGTCGGTGCGACGTTTGGGGCGAACGGATTCCCCGACTTCTTCTTCTCTTCCTTAAAGTTTTCGGCCCACGTGCGGAGGACGGCAACAGCCCCGGGTTCTGAGGCAAGTTCGCGGAAGCCGACGACGTTGACCGAGCCGTCAGGGCGCCAGAACGAGTGGTGGCCGAGGGTCGTCAAGAGATCGTAAACCGCGTATGCAAGCTCTAAACGGTCGATCTGTTCTTGCGTGATGCGCATCTCGTCGGGCTTACTCCTAATCATCTCGCGCAGCTCGTCGTCTAAGACATATATGTCATCCTTTCTTTGTCCCTGAAGGCGATCATCGCTTGCCTCCATGCTAGTCATCTTATTGGCCATGTTTTCAACGAAGCGCAAGTCACATTCGTGAACGACGTCGACGAAGGCATCCCAGAGCGCGTACGCCCCGATGCGATGGCCCTCGTCCGCTAAGAGATCGATAAACTCGACGTGGTCACGTATAGTGTTTGCTCGGATCTCACGCATCGACTTGGCGTTGTTCGACTGGCTAGCTGGGTCCGTATCTAGGACGCTCGGCATGTCCGGCTTGCGCATAGCGAGGGTGAACTTGCGCTGGTGGATCCAAGACATGAGTTTCCCACACATATTACGCAGAACCATCATGCGCGCCTCAGACGCCGAGATTGAAAAGGCGACCAAGCAGAGCGGCTTCTTCTTGTTGTGCCCGAGCTCCTCGGTGGCCATATATGCCTCAACCTCGGACATGGAGGGCTTGAGAGGTTCCTGGATGCTGCCAGTCCCCGACATGAAGCTGATCCACGTTCCGACGGCCATGAGCGTGACGAAGAAAACGAACGCCATCTGGTAGAGCTTACTCCGGCTGGATCCGAGCTGGAAACCCTTGTCGAAATGTCGTCGGTTTGTGCCCTGCAGGCGGCGGCGATCGTCATCGGCTATATCATCGTCGAGGTCGAGCTCTCGGTACACCTTTTTCTTAACAAGCTCCTTGATTGGGATCTGACCGCTTTGGTCGCACGAGTCCGGAACCGGGACGTCGGCTTCGACGTTGCAGGCCACCCCGCACCTGCTGCCGATGCCGATGCATTGCTCGTCGAACGGCGGCATGTTAACCTTGGTGTAGAAATCAGATTCGGCGAGGTACTCGTAGGGCGATGCACACGCGACCAAATAGATAAATCCGGGCTTGTCCAAACAACACCGGCTCACTTCCATGTCATCGAAGTCAAGGGGCGTGGGTGCATCGGTCGCCTTGTGGGCAACGGTCGTGGGCGAGACAGTCGTCTTTGTGGTTTCCGTGTAGTACTCGATCGAACTGTAAATAGTTATGTCGTCATCTTCGTAGGCGCTCTGATCAGCATTGTAATTGACTGTGGTCGTCTCTTTTTTCGTAAAGGTCGACGTAACCAAGCTACCCTTGGGCTCGTCATCTTCGTCGTCAGTCGGATCGTCGTCCAGCAGCGCGTCATCGTCGAGAGGGAGCGGATCGGCGCGACACACCTCGATCGTCGAGTCTTTGGGTGGGATGCCCGTCAACATACCGGGCTGGTTGACGGTGAACCAATTTTCAAAGTCGTACGATGCAATGAGGGAGATGTAGGAGGCCGACGAGATCTCCTCGTAGTCGTGGAAGTTCTTCACGATGGCCGTCACGGGGTACGTCACGCCAAACTCGCCGTCGTCTGCCTCGTCGCACTGGCCGCATGCCGTGCCTTCGGGGTCGTCAAAGGTCGACACGTTGAGCTCGATGATGATCGAGCTGTTGTAAATACTGATGGTCTCGCCCGTGTTGGTCTCTTGGCGACGAATTGTGAGCAGCTTGAGCCACAGCGGCACCCAGATCAACATGTTAAGCAACAAAAGCGCGTACGTCACGCGCGAGCACCACGACCGATACACGCGGGTCCGGTGCGCCCGCGTCGAAAACGCTGAGTAGTCGTTCGCGCCCGCACCGCCGCGCGGCCGCATCATCGAGTCGCCCTCGAATACCTCGTACTTTTCGACGACGGCGGACTCGACGCGCGGTTTCTGCTGCGGCGTGATACGTGCAGACATTGATCTGTGCATCTTGCTCTGGCGCGCCGACAGCGGCTGCACGCCCACGTCGACATCCACTTCTGACATATCGAGGGGCGCCTGCGGATACTGGGTTTCGTCGCCTGGGTAGGCCATCGACGTGCTCCCGTCGCCCCCGAGATTGCTCGTCGCGCTTGGCATCACAAACCGCACACTCGGGAGGTGATCCCCTTTCATGTCCTCCGAGTCGTCCTCGGGAAACACCAGCTCTCCCGCGCCTCGAGCGTCGCTCGCGAAGCGCATGGGCGGTTGCATCGGCATGATGAGGCTGCTTTCTCCCGCTTCCGGGCCTTAAGATGCCTCGCGGGAACAAAAATATGAATATTACGAGGCTCTGGTACATTTTTCGTCACGCCGTCCCAACAAGCGGAAACGATGTCTTCATTTTTCGGTATTCTCTACATCCACGACAAATTCAACCGGAGGTGATCGGAAGAAAGAATCTCATAATATTATGAGAATGTAATAATTCCGCTCCGTGTTGGGACAACCTGGAACGATCGTGGAAAAAGACTGGCAGTAAGAAGGTACTCTGAAGGGGAAACCAAAAAGTAGAGGATTCGGCGTTCTCAGAACCCCCCTGGCCACCAATCGCGAACTTGGACAATTAATATTGCTGGCCCTGGCGCGCGCATGATGATGGTCTCCTTAAATTAAGATCTCGACACTCGACCCGTTGATTTCCTTGGCGCCCCCGCTGCCGCCGCCGCCGTCGTCATCCGAGTCCTCCAAACAAAGCACGCCACCTAGCTTTCGAAGGACGACGACAAGGTAATAATGTTGCTCGAGGAAGCGAAGCGCGCTCACGAAGAGGCGCAAGCGGCGAGTCGGCGGCCGAAGCACCCGAAGCATGTGGCCCGGCAAACGTCGCAGGAGTACATAAGAAAGCAGCTCCAGCGGGTGACGTCGCAGAACTTCGACCCCCAGTCGGTACCGAACGGCCGCTTCCTGTGCGTGGTGGCCGTTGGATTTGCCCTGCTCCTGCTGGTAGCACTCCTCGTCGCGTTTCCGCAGTTCGACCGGGCGAACGAGCGCGACAGGGACAAGGACACGGTTATCACGCCGAGTCCGACGGTGACCTTGGCGCCGACGGTCGCCCCGACTCCGCCGCCTTCGGGCCCGCCCTCGTTCGCGCCGAGATTACCCGTCGAGCGGTACGGTCAGCTTGCCGTCGAAGACGGCAAGCTCGTGTCCACAAACACTGGGGACGTTGTTCAGCTTTCGGGCATGTCGCTATTTTGGTCGAACACAGACTTTGGCGGCGAGATTTTCTACTCGGCCGAGACGATCCAGGAGCTCGCGCGGCATTGGAACTGCAGCGTCGTGCGCGCGGCCATGGGCATCGAAGACAGCGGTGGTTACATCGACAGAGCAACAGAGAACGAGGAGCGCGTACGTACCGTGGTCGAGGCCGCGATCGACGAGGGCATCTACGTCATCGTTGACTGGCACTCGCACGAAGCCGAGAATTTCACGAGCGAGGCGTCGCGCTTCTTCCAAGAAATGGCGACCGACTACGGGGAGTACGAGAACGTCATCTTTGAGATCTACAACGAGCCCATCTATTCGAGTTGGACTGACGACGTCAAGCCGTACGCCGAGGAGGTGATACGGTTTGTTCGCACGATCGAGGGAGGCGAGGACGTCGTCATCCTCGTCGGCTCGCCCGAATGGTCGCAAGACGTCGACGTCGCGTCGGAGGATCCTATTACTTTCTTCGAAAACATTGCCTACGTCCTTCACTTTTACGCCGGTTCTCACGGAGAAGAACTCCGAGAAAAGGCGCAAGTCGCTCTCGACAACGGCGTCGCTCTTTTCGTCTCCGAGTTCGGAACGGTCGAAGCCGATGGCGACGGCGCCGTCGACGCAGTTTCAACATTCGAGTGGATCGAGTGGTTGGACGAGAGGAACATCTCCTATGTGAACTGGGCCATTAACGACAAAGACGAGGGCGCCTCGGCGTTGGATCCCGGCACGCCTGCCTCGGGCTGGACCACCCAAGACCTCACGACCTCGGGCACCCTCATCAAGGGCATCCTTGCAGAAACCGCTGCAAGGAACGCCGAAACCTCCAACGTGGTTTCGGACGTCACCAATACCAGTGTGTCGTCGTAGATACGGAGTGTCTTCTCGCGTGTCTCCGATCTCGTGTGTCTCCGATCTTGTGCCTCGATTCGTTTCTCGACTCATTCACCCTCTTTGCGCGTGCGTATCCCTTGTTCGCCGGTCGTTACTCCCGCTCTTGTTCCTGCCAGCGCGACATCGGCGCCTGAGCCCGCGCCAGGACTTCTGGGACGGTAGAATATTTAGGTGTGCGGCGCGTACGATCTGCCAACAATCTGCTAATATACCTACTAATAATAGCGACCCGCGACGCAACAACCTGCGAAGCGGTCCCATTGGTCGTCGAAACCGTGGCCAGTTGTGCCCGCGATCCTGGGTAAGTCCAGCAGACTCCCCGATGTTGGCTGGAAGCACGATGCTGCCAATGTCCTTGTTGCCATTTTGCCACAGAGTGTACACACAACTTCGATAATCGAAATGAAATTCCAGCGATCTTTTCCTACGCCGCCTGTGTTGCGTGTCTCGGTCGTCGGCGCGGCCCGTGCTGACCTCCGTTTGACAAGGCCACCGGGACTCGACAGTTGCCTCCTTGCCCCCCTTGCCCCGGGAGTCCGGCAATCCCCTCTGGACCTGCCGCGCGTCGTTCCTAGCGCTTTCTTCTGTGCAGCGTGTGTTCTGCCCCCGACGCCATCGCCCTGGCACGTCAGCGTCCTGCGTGGCTGCCAGCTTGTCTTCACCTGGTGCTTTGGATCCCTCGCTTCTTTCTAGAACGCAGGCACCTTCCACAGTAGCATTTCATTTTTTATTTGGCTCAATACTTGCTATCCTCTTTGCCTTTTATGCTGCTTCTATAGATGTCGTGACTTCCTTCCTTCCTTTCTCTCCGTGCATGCAACGGGGATGCTTAGCATAACAGGGCATGATCGTGGTAGAAAGAAACCGGGAGTATAAAAACACCATAAGCTGCTCGCCTCGCCATCTTGGCCCCATCACTACTGTGGAATGGCGCGCGCCGGCCAATGGTATATCCTTGGAGCTTGGAGTCGAGGATTCGTACTCTCGCTGGATACGTCCACCGCGCGAGGTCTTTCGTTTGGGGCCGCCCTCGCGCTTCTTAGCGAACATTGCTCGCTCGCTCGCTCAGGTGGTCGCGCTGATGCTCGCGAATGTCGCCGGTGCACTACCGCGTTCGAGTGGACTCGACTCGCTCAGTGATCTTGCGTTGCGTCGCATCAAACTGCGGCGGGCGCGCGAGCGGGTCAATAAAATGGTCTTCGACCCAAAGCATTTCACCTTTCGCATCGATTCGTCGAGACATTGCCGGCCTACGACGAGCATCTTGGCGACGATGAGCGGGTCCTGCGTCGTCGTGGTTCGCGGCGACGGCGAATCGCACCCTTTCGTAACGCGCCTCTTCGAATTCCTTGCGCGCATTTCGGCGGAGGACGGCGTTCCTGAGAGGCGTCGCAAGGCCAGCACAAGAAATCGCACCACGGTTCGCCTTGTTCGTTGCACCAGTGGAACAAGCGAGACGCGCGCAGGATGTCTCGGTACAAATGGATTGCCTCGCGATTCGGAGGCATCGTCAATGGGTTCCGGTAGTGAATCGTTGGAATTCGAGTGTGGCAGAATCGATGCGGCGCTTGTCGCGGAAGATGAGCTCCCTCTCCCTTGGGCCGCAGCAGGAGGCGGCCGACGAGGAGATCGTACAGTCGTTTCTCGCCCAAAACAATTACGGCAGCGCGGAGGAAGCGCTCGCGTGTCTTCTTCGCGGCGCGATCGTCGTCGGGGCGAGTCCAATGGTGACCCTCGTCGGCGGGAAGCCGGCGAATACGGGGCGGCCCCTCGCCGTGACCCGCCGTAAACCGCAATCCATCGACGAGGGCGAGGCGTGGAAGCGCGGATGGCTACAGAAGAAGGGCGACGGCGCTATTGGTCCGGGGAGCGCTTGGCGAACCAGGTACTTTTGCGTCTCCGAAACCGGCATCGTCTACTACGTCGACGACAAGCCGGGCACGGCAACGCAAGGCGCGATTTCGTGGGCGGACGTCGTCAACGTCCGCGAGGGCGCGACGCGGAAACACAAGGACTCGTCGGCGCCGGAGATTCGAGTCGAGACGGCGGGGCGAGTTTATCGCCTATGGGCCGGCGACGCCGACTCGCACGCGTCGTGGCTTGGCGTGCTGCGGAATCGAGGAAAACAAGAGGATGTCGTTGTCCAAGCGAGGGAACCTCTCTCCGTGCGCCACTCGATCGTTGGGTCGGGGTTGGGCAGCACGGAAGCCATCACCTTCGTGACGGTCGCGTCGCTCGTCGCGTTCTTCGAGCAGCGCACGAATGCTCTCGGCGACGCCGCGCACGACCCCCACGCCGTGCCTTTGACGCACCTGCAGGAGGAGTTCGACGTGGCGCGATCGATGGCCGCCGCCGCCACGCTCTTTGTCGAGCGCGGCCAGGGTGCGCTCAAGAGTATCGCGGCCGACAGCTACGGGGCCGCGCTCGCGCGCGGGGACCTCGCCGCCGCCGCCCGAGCTCTCCCCGTGTGCAAACGGGAGGGGTCCGACGTCGCCGAAGCCGTGGATGGCTTCTTGCGCACCCACCTTACCGCCGTCGACGAGCGATTGCTGTTTCGAGGGTGCGACGAGATGGAAGCCCGCGGCGACGACGACGACGACCATGACGATATACTGGCCGGGCTCGTCTCCGACGCGCGGCGCCTGGTTGCAGCGTTCGACGCGCTGCGCGACGCCGACATGGCGCGCGCGTTCGACGATGATGGCCGCGCACGGGCACGCGAGATCGCACGGCGGGCGGTCCGCGAGGATCTGGGGCCGCGCGTCGCCAACCTCGAGCTGAGGAGGGCGTTGAGCTCGACTTGGCCGCCGCGGCCTCCTACCAGAAGTCCAACTCCACCCAAGCAAGACGGCAGCCCGAGCGTCCAGGCGGTGCTGTCGTTTATCAGCGTCGGCGCGGCGCTGGGCTCGCGCGAAATCTCGTCGCCCGAGGTCGAGGGTCTCGTGTCTACGCTCCGCGCGTCCTACCTCGCCTCCGTCTCCCGCGCGACGAGGACGTGGATCCGCGCCGTCCGCGACCGCGACATGGACGTCACCGAGTCATCCACCACCGGCCTCTTGATCACGACCGGCCCCGAAGACGCGATCCGGTGCGCCCGCGAGCAGCTGATGCTCGCCACCGACTCCGACCTCGAGACCAAATCTGCCGTCTCCGAGACCGTCGTCGCCGCCGTCGCCCTCTACGGGGACGCCGACGACGCCGAGTCGCCGCACGGCGTGGAGACCACGCCGACGACGACGACGACGATGACCAAAGCATCGTCCTCCTCGAAGAAATCCAAGGCGGCTGCCTTTGTCGTCGAACCAGATCTCCAACGCTCGGTCGCTCGCGCCAACGACTGCCGGCGGTGCGCCGATCGCCTGGTCGAGCTCGTCGTCCCAAAGAACAACGACGACATCAAGAACGTCCAAAATCTCCCGCGGGGGGTTGGCGACGCCGTAGCCACGCTCGACCGCGCGAGCGAGCGCGCCGTGGACGCCGTCGTCGCGCTCGTCTCGCGAGACGCGCGCGAGGCCATATCTGGTCTCTTTGGCGATTCGTGGGAGGCCGGTGACACCGTCGTCGCGTCCGTCAAGCTGACAATAGAAGATTATCTCGGTGATCTCACGAAACATCTCGCGCAACCGCTCTTTCGTCCTACGTTCTGTGCCGTCGTTCGCAAGGTCGTCGCGCTCTACGTCGAGCGCCTCTGCGACCCCGCCGCCGCCGCTGCCAAGGCCGCCACTCATGGCCGCGAACTCGTAAGACAAAGAAATAATACGTTCTGATGGTTGTTGTTGTTGTCGTCGTCACGTGTGTCTTTCGCAGGGTGCGTACCTCGGGATCCAGCGCGACCTCGTCATGCTCGAGGACCTATGCCGAGACTTTGCCGCCAAGGGCGTCGTGGAGGAGGGCATCGATGCCACGCTTTTGCTCCCGCTCCGCAACGTCTATACCCTCGTCGTCGAACTCTTGAACAACCATTCCGGATTCCCGGACCGCGTCGTCGAACTCCTCCACAAACCCTTCGGCCGCCAAGCCAACGACGTCGCGAAAGGCGTTCTCGCCTTGCACCCGCGTCTCAAGCGGGACGCGTACGACCGCATAAAAAAGGAGTGCCTCAGGTCCGTGCTGTTTTTTTTTGGTTGGTCCCCACTCCCCACCTCACCTTCACCGTAGGCGTCAACCGCCCGACGACGAGGGCATGGTCACCCTCCAGTTGAAGAAGTCAGCGCACACGCGCCATTCGACCTACAAGTTTAAGCTCGCTCACAAGTTGCTAGAATCCTCGCGATCGATTCACCAATAATCCTCGAGCCTACTAGCTGAGTGGTTCGTTCGCGGGCCTCAATTACGTTGTGGGACTCCTTCCTTCCTTCCTTCCTTCCTTTCCTTCCTTTCTTTCTTTCTTTCTTCCTTCGTAGTCGCAGGAGCAAGGAATGGACTGGAGGAATTCGGAGGAGAAGAAGAGCCGTGGTACACGAGTAGCCTCGAGGGTAGGGTCGGGTCGGGTCGGGTGAGAGAAAGGTGCGCGACGACGAGAACAACGACACCGACGAGGCTGAACGGACACGACGGCGATTCGCACGTTGGTGGCATTGTATTTGAGCGAGGAGAGATCACACGGGCTGCCACCGCCACGCGTCGATCTTTTCGAATGACGTCAATCGGCCTCATACAAATCAGTGACGCCAGTAACGACGACGTCGTCGTCGTCGTTATCGTCGCCGAGCGGCCGGACCGAACTGTTCCCTGCCATAATGGAAATCGAGACGTTAGGCGGGGACTGCGGATCGAGTACCGTGTCGGCATCGGTGGTGGTGGCCGAGTCTCGGTCGTCGTCGACCACCGGTGGGTGTGCCTTGGAGTAAAAGAGGAGGTACGGGTTGACGCGGCGGACCTGGTCCCAGTTCATGGGTTTGACCGTCTCGTCGTCGAGCAGCCACCAGGCGTCGTTCCCGTCGCGGACGTAGCAGACGTAGTGACCAAAGAAGGTCGATCCCGAGAAGTCCAAGTGTGTGACGACGGCATAGAGGCGATACAAGGTGTCGCCTGCGGCGAGGTCGTCGGCAAGGAAGGGCTTGAGGTCGACGTAGCGGTCGAAGGAGACGACGCGGTTGAGCTTGCCGAAGAGCGCGCCAAACGCGGGGACGCGGTCGACGTAGAGCGCGAGGCTGTTTGGTGCGCGCGCGAAGCCCCCGCGCTTCTCGCACCGGCCGCGCTCCTTGCACTTTTCGCACGCGAAGTCCTCGATGCGCTCCGATTCGAAGAAGAGTGCCATGAGCGCGTCGACCGAGGTCGGCGGCGGACCGTCGCGCGGCGAGTAGAGGTCCTCGTCCTCGTCCGAATCGAAGACCTCCGCGGCGGCGCGGCGGCGGCGCGCGAGAAGACGGCTCTCGAGGGTCCTGTCCACCGAGGTGGCCCTGGCCATGTCGGTCTCCGAGAGGCCGAGCGTCGCGTTGAGCCTAAGCGTCAACTCGCAGAGAGTCGTCTTCGACGCGTGGTCGCACGCGCCGCACACGACCGCCTGTGCGAGATCGATGCCGAACACGTCGTATACCAGCGTCGACTTCTCCCATGCTTCGTCCTGCGTGCCCTCGTACCCGACGGCGCAGGCCTCGAGCAGTCGCGCGAACACGTGCGTGAGAGCTTCGTGGGCGTCCTCCATGCGACCGGCGTGACGGCTGCACCGCATCAGCGTTCCGGCGATTGAAATCTCGGCCGTCGCCGCCACCCGGTGTCCCGCCCCCACGCTCGCACGCTTGGCCGCGTCGCGCGCCGCGAGGGCCTCGTTCATCGCCCACACTTTCCGTACGTGTGCCGCGAGCTCGTGCATCGCGTTCGCGCCGCCGCCGCGCGTTCGCGCGTTTCCTGGACGGAGACGGGTTATCGCCGCTATCGCGAGCCGCCTCACCGATGGGGTCGATCTCGAGAAGGGCGGTGGCCAGGGGCGAATAGGTCAGGGCCTGGACGACGGCGCTCAGGTAGCACGTGTTGCCTTCGTTCCGGATCCCGACGCGCGCCCCGTGCCAACACCGCCGCCACGTGCCGCGCTCGGCAAAGGGCCGGTACTCGTCGCCGTACAGCCGCACGCCCACGACATATTTTACCGTTTCGACGACGCGTGGCTTGCACCGAACCTTGTGCTCGCGCCAGTGGGCGCGTTGGCCTGCGAGCCATCTTCAACGAGCCACAGTCACAGTCACGCACATTTCTGGCTGCAATAGCTCTGGACCTTGCATTGCCCGCAGAACTTCGTGGCCCCCGGAACGCCGCACTTCCCGCACGTCTCCGTGCGCTCAAACTCACCACGCCTCCCCACCTCTGCTGACTGTGCAAGCTGGACGCCCATTTCACTCGTAACTAAATTTCGTGCAGGTGTTTGCCTGAGACTTATTAAACCACCCATTCAGTGAAGAAAGAAACCCTCGGCTTGATGATGATGTAGGCCCACCTCTTATGAGTCGATCTTTAAGAACCTAGAACCTAGAGTCTGGACGGCTCGGGGATGACACCGATTAGCCTGGAGCACATCCACCGATTAGCCTCGAGCTACATCCCCCTTCCAAGCGCCACCCATTGGGTTGAGCTCGGGCCTATCCAGCCACTCTTACGTTCCGTAACCTTTCGCGTGCACCACCGCACCCCCCCTTCTAGCAGTCGACTTTTGATCCTTCCACTACAATTCGCGTGGACCTCCGGTCTTGTTCATGACGATCGTTTTAGTATGGGCGACGTCGCCCGATCCACGTGGTGCGCACAAGTCCACGGGACTAGGAAGAATCACGCGTGGTTCGCTCGGGTTTAAAGATGCTCTCCTCAGCAGTGTGCCCAGTTGTTGCCGCGATCCTGAGCGCGGCTGCCCGCATGTGTGGCAGGCGATTCGCGGGGCAGTGGTTCAAGAAGGAGGCCTCGAGTTGTTGTCACCGGCCTCTGGCTCGAAGCGCGCCGACGCAAAGGACGGCACCACCGGTCTCCTGCTAGTATGTGCTTTCGCTTCCATCAGCGACGCCTCAGATGCGGCATGCGCTGTACTTCCCTACGAAGTGGGCGCCGCGGTACTGACACTGATCAAGCAGCGCAATGGACGTTATCAACGTTGGGATGATGGACGGCATCGCGAGCCTCCGTGCATTTCTTGCGTCGACGACGAACGAATGAGCAGCGACCGGATATTCGGCACGTCAATGATGCGGGCCAACGAATGTCTGCATTGCTCTTCTTCGAGAGGAAGATGGATGCCGCCGTCAACTTCTTTCTCAAACCAAACCACGGGCGCAGATGCACCGGGCGCGGAACCTCTGACAAACTCGTCCTCGTCGTCGTTGAGCCGGCGCGGTTTGATCGGTTGCTAATTGTCGGCATGCCGAAAGTCTGGTAGATTCCGACCATCGGGCTCTCTCAAGTGTCGTGTCCGCATTCATGTGCGCCTGCGGTGGATGGAGAACTCACGGGTCGTCGCGTATTGGTCTTTGGGCAAGAAAGCATTATAGCCAAGTTCTGCACAGAAAGCATTATAGCCAAGTTCTGCACAGTGGGGTAAAGCAAACGGGATGCCGCCGCCGCCGTGACGCGTCGAGTGCCCGCCAACTCTCGTTTGCAGCGGTCCATGCGCTTGGGCGCGACTTCGGCGGTGTTCGCTTGGATGATTTGACGCATTCAGCAGGTTTGGTTCATCGAGCCCGATGACGCCAAGGCGTGACATGAGCGAAGGGCAAGGGGGCTGTTTCGTTGCGCGAATACCTGAACGCCAGGCGCGAGTCTCTCAGCAGTGCGACACCGGATACTCGGGACGTCATCGGTTGGTTTCGCTCGGAGCTGGTGAGCTCGACGAGTGGGACGTGGGCCGTCTGTAGATTCTGCCCGGGTGCCGGGGAACTACCAAAGGATCATGATGCTCGAGTCGAAGTGGCTCAAAATATTCTTCTCGAACATCGTGCGCACGAGCCCGAGCGCAGAATAGGTGCCAACCTCAACCGCGAATCGTAGTGTGGATTTTTGGATTCTCCCCTGAGCAAGGCACTTCCGACGCGACCTTTAGCTTGAAGATGGTACCGAAGAAACAGCGGGAACATAATAGATTGGATGGCGGGGGAACGTGGATTTGAAACGTGGGATTTCTTTAAATCGACATTGTCAGATTGTTTTGCCTGGTCCTGGAGAGAGCTGCTTGTTCAGTTTGAGGGGTCCCCCGAAGCTCGTCCGCAACATCCAAGTGCCCCGCCGCATCCGCGTTCACTATTTCGTCTCCGGTGCCGCGGCGTTGATTGACTCGATCATCGGTTTCATGCGGTGCAACGTTATCGCGCCAGGGCTCTTGATCCTCTACATGGCGTCCCTGACGTTGTCGTTGAGAAAGCGGCATAATCGGGTCCCTTGCGCTTATTTGACGAAGAAGGACTTCGTGCTCGCGGGCAGGAGGCATGCGGCTGGCAGGAAGGAACTCACCTCCGATTAGTCGGCTTACGCGGCCCTGCTGCTCTACAGTCGCGTGAATGCTGGTGGGGGTAAATCGCGCTTCGTGTAGGACGGTACCGACCTTGGCGCGGAAGTCCACTCTGGGGATTGAGATCAAAAAGCTGGGTTGGTCTCAGAGATACTCTGCGTCGCTGGGCCAGGGGTTCTTTAAGAAGATCCGAGGCCCACTATGGCGTGGATCTCCCGGAGGAGGGTCGAGCTCAACGAGGGCAATCTTATCCCTGTCGCGAGGGAGGTCACGTACCTCGGGTTACCTCGGGAAAAAGCTGACTCTTCGTGACTGTTCGGTCTAGCTCGACGACGTCGACGACGTGCGTCTGACGAAAGCCTCGGTGGTCGTCGTAGAGCGCCTCTCGTGTCAATTTTCGTCGTAGAGTCCCCCCCCCCCGAGTTAAGCACACCGTTATGTTTACGTCGGTCTCATTCTGGCGATCCTGCTCCACAGGATACAACAAACGTGGTGCCTCACTAGAGTTGTCTACAACCAGCAGGTTCCGGCGATTCTGCGCGCATGGTTGCGCATGATGAGTCGCGTCACGTGGAAGCACACTTGGGATAGCAAGACATTAACAGCGAGTAGTAGTTCGGCCATCTCGTCGATCCACGTCCCTTGCACGAGCTCGGTGCAATGTTGGGCTGGCCACGTTGCGCGCATGCCGTGGGTAGGACCGTCTTCCTCGAAATATGCTCACTTCTTGGTGGTGACCCAAGCAAGCGGCCAATATGACAGATTATGCGCGGATGATCGCTCGGGACGTCCATCCGCAAGTGCGGCATATTTGAAGGCTCTTAGTCCGGGTTCGCTCATGGCAGCGAAATGTAGGGGAGGCGGATCAAGTTGACCTCCTTCTCCTCACATCCGGCGAGTGACCGACCGACCCTGGGTCTGTCTCGCTTCAGCGACGACGAGTCTAGCTTTCGAACCTTTACGCGGCGCTTGGTGGCAAGAGAACTATAAGATAGTTGGTTGAGCGTATTTGGCGTCGACCTCGCGGCGCATGCAAGGCCTCGCAGCAGCTCCGAATAAACTTTTCCAGGCACGTAGACGACCCAGCGAGACACCAAGTACGCGAGCGGGAGGGCGATAGGTCGATAGAAGAGGTGGTAAGCACCAGGTGGGTCGACACGGAGATGGGTCGGTGGAGATATTCACAAGCACCGGGAGGAGCATACTAATCATCTGGCTCTTTGCGCCAGGGAGTTGCTTACCGTAATGATAATAATCCTACTATGAAGGCGTGGCCAGATGATTAGTCGCGCACGCAGTCTGTCTCGAGAGGCTCCATCGAGAGAAAGAGGGATAGAGACCACTACCGCGACGTGAGCAAGGATGATGGCCGTGTAATATTGGTTGTTTTGGTTGTTGTTGTTGTCGTCGTCGTTAAAGGTGGGGCTTCTAAAGGAGAAGGTCAGTAGGGAGCGGCGCCAGGTTCGGCGTTGGGTCGATTGGAGAGACCGAAGAAGTCGCAGAGCGCGAGGATGGCGCGGCCGCGGCGGATGTCGGCGGGCTCGAGAGCGTGGGGGTTATGATTTCGGGCGAAGGAGGGAGCAGGACTGGGAGCGCGGAGCATCGTTCTCTCGTCGTGCTTTAGGACGCTAGCTTCGTAGAGCTGCATCGCAGGGGAGCGCGGCGCGGGCGTCCCACGAGGCTGTTGGTCGTTGTCGGCTGCCATGGCCTGCTCGGCACGAATGCGATCGCGCTCCTCCTGGCGCGCGAGCTCCATGAAGTCGTACTTTTTCTGAAGTATGCCGTGGAGCTCGCGCTCCGTGCGGATGAGTTGGTCGCGGAGCTTGTGGTTCTTGAGCTCGAGCTGGGCGTTTGACTGGCGCCACATTTCGCACTCGTTCTCGAGCGCTTCATACTGCGTCTTCCATCGCGCCTGCGACTCGGCAGTATCCGTCTCGAGCTTGATGTACTCGTTCGCCTGGGCCTCGAGCCGCGCCTCGAGGTCGACGTTGATGCTTTCGAGTTCCTGGATCCGCGCCGCGCACAGCCGGAGATGCGTGCGGCAGTCTTGCAGTTCGGCGTAGTCGTACGTGTCCCGGGGCATGCCAGACACCGTGTTGGAGATTCGATCGAAAAATCCACCGTAGGCTTCGATCTCATTCCCGAAGCCTCCGGTAGACATCATAGACAGACGACGTGCGCCTCAAGCGCAACGACTCGGACGCGCTCTTCCCGCCATGGTCGAGGAGAGCGTTCGGTTCGGGACCTACCTTGGTCTTCTTCTTGGAGGCAAGGTCAAGTTTGTTGTTGTTTGCCAATCGTGACGTGGCTGCCACGACGACGTACCTAGGTACATTGATGATGATGCATCATCGCCTAATAACCCCCCCGGCTCCCAACCCTCCGACGTTTAAACCCCACCCACGCTTTGGTGGAACGTCGTCGTGATTGTGGTTACCACCCTCTCGCAGCAATCTTTCTGAGTGGGGGATCGCCAAATCATTAGGCCGGGCTCGCTGCGCCCTCACCGCCCTCACCGCCCTCACCCATGTCGCCGCCTCGGGGAGCCCCACCCAGGCCGCCCGATCCCAGCAGGACGTCACCCTTCGTCGCCGCACATACGTCCGGCGGCAGCATGCGTACGACCTCCGGGCGGGGCCCGTCCTCTCTTCGCCTGCCCCACGACTCGGCGATGACCCCGACTAGGTCCCGCATACTTATCTACGCCCGTCAGGCACATCCCTCCTACCCCACAAAACCACCCACATCCTTCATGCACCACACACACACACCCCTCCCTCTTAGCAATCTTTCTGGATCTTACAAGCAGAGCAACTCTAGCATGAGCGAGTCGCTCGAGGCCGTGTACGCGCCAATCGGCTCGCATGGCCAGTTGCCGGGCGGGATGGATGACTATCGCAAGATGTACGAAAAATCAGTGAATCCCGAGACGGCCGAGGCGTTCTGGGGCGAGCAGGCGACGCGGTTTATCGATTGGATCAGGCCGTTCGATACGGTGCGCATGGGCGGGTTCGAGGTGGGCGATCACGCGTGGTTCGTCGGGGGGCAGATGAACGTCTCGTCGTCGTGCCTCGACAAGCATCTCCCCAAGCTCGCGTCCAAGCCGGCGATCGTCTGGGAGGCGGACGAACCCGGGACGTGCGAGACGTTGACGTACCTGGACGTGCTGCACGGGACGTGCCGCATCGCCAACGCGCTGAAGGTGACGGGGGCCGCCAAGGGGGACTTCGTGACGATTTACATGCCCATGATGCCCGACACGGCGATGGCGATGTTGGCGTGCACGCGGATCGGCGCTCCGCACACGGTCGTATTCGCGGGATTCACCGCGTCGTCGTTGCGCGACCGGATCCTCGACTCGCAGTCCAAGTGGGTGTTGACGAGCGACGTCGGGAAGCGCGGATCGAAGACCATCAAGCTGAAGGAGATCACCGACGCCGCCGTCTCCCAGTGCCCCAAGGTCCAGAAGATCTTCGTCTTCAAGCGCACGGGCGAGGAAGTTCCGACAAACAGGGACGTCGACGTCCACATGGACGAGCTCCTGCCGAAGATGCGGCCCTATTGCCCGCCGACCCCCGTGGCCGCCGAAGATACGCTCTTCACGCTCTACACCTCGGGCTCGACGGGCAAGCCCAAGGGGGTCGCCCACGCGGCCGCGGGCTACCTGCTGCAGGCGGCGATGACGTGCCTCTACTCGTTCGACCTGCGCGAGACGGACGTGTTCGCGTGCGTCGCCGACGTCGGCTGGATCACGGGCCACTCCTACATCGTCTACGGACCGCTCTGCAACGGCGCGACGACGGTCATGTTCGAGTCGGTCCCGACCTACCCCGATCCCGGCCGATACTGGGACCTCGTCGACCGGCACGGCGTGACCGTCTTCTACACGGCGCCGACGGCGATCCGCGCCCTCATGGCCCACGGCGAGGCCCCCGTCAAGAAATATTCGCGCGCCTCGCTTCGGATATTGGGCACCGTCGGCGAGCCGATCAATCCCGAGGCATGGCGCTGGTACTACGAGGTCGTCGGCGACAAGCGCTGCTCGATCGTCGACACGTGCGTCGTCGTCGAGTGGTCCATTTTTTTGTTCGTACGTCGTCTTTCTGTAGGTACTGGCAGACTGAGACGGGCGGCCACGTCATGACTCCGTTGCCCGGCGTGACGCCCATGAAACCCGGCTCGTGCTGCCTTCCCTTCTTCGGGGTCGTCCCCAAGGTCCTCGACTCGCAAACCGGCGCCGAGCTACGCGAGACCGCCGTCGACGGCGTTCTCGCCTTCGGCCAGTCGTGGCCGGGCGCGTGCCGCACCGTCTGGGGCGACCACGAGCGCTACATGAATACCTACCTCCTTCCTTATCCACCAAACTACTTCACGGGCGACGGCTGCCGCCGCGACGAGGACGGCTACTTCTGGATCATGGGGCGCATCGACGACGTCCTCAATACCTCGGGCCACCGCATCGGCACGGCCGAGGTCGAGTCGGCGCTCGTCGCACACCAGGCGGTTGGTTTTTTCAGCGTACACCTGCCTTCGCGTTGAGCCGCCAAATTTCCTAACGCCGTGCCGTCTTCTCGCAGGTCGCCCAGGCCGCGACGGTCGGATATCCCCACGATATCAAGGGCCAAGGGATTTGCTGTTACCTCGAGCTCACAAAAGGATACGAGGAAAGCCCCGAGCTCATCAAGGAACTCAAGGGCGCCGTACGCTCGGCCATCGGCCCCTTCGCGACCCCCGACCTCATCATCGCCGTCCCGCTCCCAAAGACCAGGTCTGGCAAGATTATGCGCCGCATCCTTCGCAAGGTCGCCGCGGGGGAAGAGTCGCAACTCGGCGACGTGACAACCCTCGCCGACCCGACCGTCGTCGATGCCCTCATCACCAAAGTCAAGAAGGTGCAAGGTCGCCCCTAGGGGGTCGCTCGTTCGAGGAGCGGAGCATCTCCGAGTTGCGAGGTCGGTCGACGCTCCGTAACGACGTGGTTTTTCTACTACTATGCCTTCACCGCCAAAAAAGTGCGGCGGCGATATCGCTGATAATGTTTTGTTTCGAGATATCCCAGCGACTCGTCTCTGTGCGTTGCGCCCGTGCCGTTGCTTCCGCGTCGCGACCGACTACCTCCCGCGTGTTTTGCAAAAGTTCGGTCGCGTCTCTCGATGTGCCCCCCCGGCCGGCGTACCCCGCTTTTGCAGTTCTTTCGTGACTCAGAGACTGCCACAACACCATTTTACATCTTCTTCTCTCATCTTCCGCTTCCTTCGGCGCTGCCGCGCTCCTTACTTACACCTCGGTCCTATTGACGTGTCGCCCGAGTGCGCCTCCTTTTTTTTTTCTTGCGCTTGTTCTGAGATTTAGAGCTTGCTGCGTCACTCGATCACCGCGTTGCTCTTCTTTAAGAACCGCGATCACCGCCGATCGGCCCTCCGTATGCAAGCGCGGGGCTCTCTATATTTGCCAACCTCGCCCAGGCTCGAAATAATTGCAGCACCACACTTTTTCGAAATCAAACGATATAATATCGAAATAAGGAAGTATTAGATGCTGCTGGGGGCGGCAATATTTCCAAGCTCTCCTCGAGGTATATTCCCCAGCAGCAACTTAAACCCTGCCCCCGCCGCCCGGGCACGCGGTCCGGTGGCCAGTCCGGAGAAGCGCCGATGGACGTTGGTCCTTCGACCGTAGAACAACCAAGTCGGCAGGCCGGAAGTGTGAGTGCATTGTCCTCGCTGCCTTTGGGGGGAGAGAGGGCTGGGGTCCATCCATCCCCACTATCGCAATGCGCCTCAGTTTTTGGTAGTGAACTAGGCACTAGAAATCTCAGTAGAAATTCCACCCGGGCGACGAGTGTGCCTGGCTGCAGCAATCTTGATCCAACGTGAAAGCCGCATTTTGGCCAATAATGGGCTGCAACTCCGCATCTGACGGGAAGATCGTGCCGACGGAGTGTTGAATAATATATACTCCCGTATCGTGATGAAGGCGCATCTTGACTTCGATAGCCTCGCATCCTGCGGAGACTCGCGGCACACGTGGCAAATTCCTAGCCGAAGCACTATCACAGCAGCTCGCTTCCCAAGTTCGTTTCATCGTGAACAGCAGAATGTTGTGATATCATTGTCTTTCACAACAACAACAACAACTACTACTACTACTATAGCAGAGCGACGTGCGGAACGAAAAAAAACGTTGACCTCTTGAAGTCGAGCGATGGCCAGCTTGACCAAGGAGCGACTTAAGAGGAGTCGGAGGTGGTCTATGACCAGCACGAACTATGAGTCGTTGGGCTGTGCCGTAAACGAATGACAAACGCTTTTTCTTTCGGGTGTTTGCCACGTCTGTTTGTTTTACCACAACTACGGTTTCTTCAAGCAAGGGGAATATTATTATCTGCCACACATCGCCTCTCCGCAAGGTCGATGTACACGCACTGTACCAGCTTCTGTGCGTCGCGCTCTGTCCCGCTTCAAACCGTCGTGCGCCAGATTGCTCCGTTTTCGCGCCGTGCTTTGGCCCAGACGACGCGCAGGACCCCACGCAAGCCACGTCACTTTGGGCATATTACCAGAGCGTGCGCGCAGGCGGCTTCAGGACGAATATTTCTCGGACGAAGAGGAGATCACCATCGATTCGAGCTCCAAGGGCGGCAAATAGACGACGATGTACGGGTGTGGCGTCGATGTGATGTGCACTGGCACCTTCTGCGAGCAGCAAGACGAGTGCGACTGCAATGATTCGACTCGTACGAGCACCGCGCAGGCGCGACCAAGATCCGTTCCAGTCCCTACGCTGGTACGCGATCTGTCACCTCGGAGCTGAGGACGAAGACGACACGGTCGACGTCTCAAAGGCGCGTTCGCAGAGCTCCCCACCAAAGGTTTGAACCAACAACGTCCGCAGGTGCGCGAACTTCGGAGCGAAGACGAGTTCTTCGGCCAGTTTCAAGACGTCATCTATCACCGCGGGTGGCCCATTTTGAAATACGGCAAGGGCAAGGCCGTGCAGAGATGCCTGCTGATCGACGGTGCGAATGAAACCCCTCCCCCCATTGCAAGACCTGCGCGCAGGAACCGAACTCAGCTGGGGCGCGTGACGTCCAAATCTAGTAGTCACCACGGAATTTTAGGTTCAAAGAAGACAAACGGCGAAACGAATAAGTCGGTCCCACTCAAGGATCTTGTCGAGGTTCGCTTTGCGACCTTCGAAGACGCGCCGCCCGAAATCGATCCGACTTGTAGCATAGCGTTCAACATTGGCAACCGCGCGTTGCCCGAGTCTCTTCAAGCTTGTCACTCGTCTGACGCGACGAGTCACAGGTTCGGTCCTCAAGATCGCGTGCTATACGAGAGCTGACGCCTACGTGCTCATCCACGGCTTCTCCCATCTCATTAAAAAGGCATCGCGCCACGAACAGCACCAATCTCTTTGAGCAGCAAACATTAAAAAAGCTGGCCTAGTCTCACCATACCGACAATTCTCGCTCGCGTTACCCACATCGCGCGCTCGCGATTTTCAGCACATCAGAAGGTTTACGCGCGTTCGCCCCAGCTCGGGCCGCGGCGCTCGGCGATCTCATCGGTCGGTTGTTGCCTCTTTCTTTTGTATTCTTCTCCTGCAGTCCGATGCCATAATAAATTTTCCGTGTAATGATAACTTACGCGCCTACTTCGCGCTAGGTGGTACACATGGCGTTGCCCAAACGTGCCATGTGCGCTATTTTACTTCGCTTGTGTCAAGGCTTGGCGACAGCCGCCGCATCCGGGGGGGAGGGAGGGGGGGCGCGAGAACACGAAAAGAACGCCCCCCCAGCACGAAAGCACAGCGCTGGAGGGATCGCCCCCACCCCCCCTCTAGGACGACGGGCACCGCAGCACCTGAGTGGCTCTTCAATGTAGGCTACAGTTTGGCAGGGAAATTGGGTTTCGAGGGGTGTTTGGCGACGCTGAATGGGTCGCAAGGAATGTGGCGGCCTCATGGTAGAATGTGGCGTCTCCGAGTTCCATGAGGTAGTCGCGGAGGTTCTCCTCGGGAGCTGGGCTCTCATCCTCCACCTCATCGAGGGCGGGCTCGTCAACGGAGTCTGGCTCGTTGACATCGCCATGTTCGCGGGGGGCGGTTCAATGTCGTCATCATCGCCGTCTTGAGGACAGGACGCGTGCAATATCCCGACAAGTTTTACGGCTCGGAGTCGCGCGTATGGCTAAGCCATAGTGATTTTCCTGCAGCCGCGCCTCCTCTGGTCCGATTCTTTTAACGCCTATGCTCGCGAAGAGCGCGAGGCTAGCAGAGGCGCTCCCTCCCGGCCGAGTCGCCGGCACCCAGTCCGTGGCCGTCCGTAGTTCTATAGCTCTGCTGACCACCTGGGCGCTCGGCAAGCAGTCGAGGCCTCTTCTAGAGTGCGTGCGCGGTGGTCAGACACCCCCCTAGCACGAAACTTTCGTGCTGGGAGGTCGCAGACTCCCCCCCGGAAACAAAACTTTGGCGCTGGGGGGTGGCGCCCCCCCCCCCAGCAAAACGTTGTTCTCGCGAACGCCCCCCTCCCCCCGGATGCGGTTGTCGCCAAGCCCAGTGAGGCACAGAGTGATTCACGATAATGATGTCGGGCTGCTCATGCGTACACGGTCGGGGCCGTGGCGGCGACTACCGAGGAAATGATGGAGAGGGAGAATCGTGGTCCTCAACTCTTTTTCGGTGTTTTTCACAATGCGAATGCGGCACGATTAACTAGCCAATGGGACAGAGTGCAATAACAGAAGCCCCGCTTGCGCTGCTCAGACACGGCCGCTCAGGTTCGTCAAAAGCGTCTCTCATCTTGATAAGTTCGTCATTCACGACATGGCTCGCGCTTTACCGGAGCACTGCCCTGATTTTTAAAAGGGACGCTACCCTTATTTTGAGATCCCCTTCGTGTTGTTCGCTTGCGACAACCCCACTCGAAATCAAAAAATACCGCGGTTTGTCACTCTTTATCATCGTCGAACGTGCACATGGCCATTTACTATAAGAGCAGCTTAAAGCGGTGCACGTCCTAATTGGTCTTCAACGATTCATCTTCATAATCTTTTCCGAGATCAACGACGAACTTCGCCATGTTCTTTCGGCTAGTCGAACTCAATGCGCCGTGTACAGCCAACAAGCATCAGGCGTCATTCGTAATCCAAACGTCTTTTTGCATCCCTCGCACTTCCAGCCGTTCATATTGACAATAGTGTTCGCCTTCTTTTCTATTGGTAGCGCGAACTTTTCCTACGACGTGGGGTCCTTTAAGTGGCGAACATCGAGCAACAGATGACGCAAAATGACGTTGCGAATTGTATTTCACGCGTCATTTTTGTTTTTAAGGTTCCAACGACGAAGGAAGCAAACCGACACCGGTCAAAGGAAGACCTACCTTCATGCACTAAACACCCGCCCCCCCCCCCTCTTAGCAGTCGACCTTTTTAAAACCTACCTTCATGCGCTAAACACCCCCCCCCCCCCTAGCAGTCGACCTTTTAACGACCTACAAGGGTAAAGCACACAGAAAACTAGTTGGAGAATGAGGGTTTCTCGTTCAGTGTTGAAAGCTCGATGCTAGGGGTAAATTTTAAGTTCAATCTACTGACTGTACTCTAATAAGTACTCTTGAAGTAGGAGAAAAAAAGAATACGAAGAAAAGGAAACTTATCCCGCTCGCCGAATCGTGGGAATTAGACCAAGTCCCATTCTGCGCGCGCGCCAAGATATGTTTAGACACAGCTTCTGCGGCCTCCTTGTGAGGAAGCTATGACACTTACCCCTGCACCACGTATCCAGTATCCATACGTCTTTCTCTTATCGCTAGTCTAACGCCTCATTCCATTCGTAACATGGTAGCAGCTGTCGTCCGTCGCGGTCGAACGACTGCTTGACTTCACGGATAACGGCGACTCCTCCTCGGCTTCAGTTCATTGCTACGTGTTCGGTTCGTTATCGTTTATCATGTCCTCGATCGAAATTAAGGATAGCAAGCTTTCGCAAAAACTCGATGCCTTCAGTGGTGAGCGACATCTTTTTCACCAATGGACCCGGCGCCTGGAAAACATGGTCATTTCAACCGGTGATCGCATTATCTTGACCACTGACACTTGGACTAGCATTTCCGCCTCTGGCTGCTCTGAAGAAGAATTTGGTCTCAAGCAGCAACGCTGGTACAGTGCACTCTTCACGGCGCTACCAATGCATGATACTGATCGTGCGGATATCCGTGAAAACCGCGATATGAACTTCACGCGGCTTTACAAGCGCATTACGGATGTTCACATGGGTCATGGAGATCGTGTCGCTCAGTCTGCAATTGCTTCACTGCATTCCTTGGTGTGCAACAACATCGATGAACTTGAGTCTTTTCTTAACAAGCTCATCACTGGTGTTCAAGTTGCTCGGCATCATCAAGATTTCCCTGACACACATGCACTGCAATTGCTTCAGACGAAAATCCCCGACTCGCTCTTGTCTAAGGATCTCGTTGCACTTGATCCTAAACTGCGCACATATGATGGTTTGGTTGATCGCCTCCACAGTAAAGTTTTTGATTATCTTCAGACCAAGTCTGCGCATGTCCATGCTACGTTCCGTGAAAGTCCCCGTCATCGTGAACGTTCCAACTTTTACGGTCGTCCCAACCATCCTTCTGATAAGTACTTTCACCGCTTCAATGCTTTGCGCTCTCAACAACGTTCTAGCCCTCGCCCACCTTTCGATCATCATTCCGTAACCCACCTTCATCTTCACGTGGTTTCCATCGCAAGCGCCCACGCCATACTGATCTTTGTCACTTTTGTGGTATTCCTGGCCATCACCAGAAAGATTGTCATAAGCGCCAGCGCTATTTGCTCTCACAAGCCACCGCCCGCCCTCGGCATCAACACCAATACCCACGTCGGTCCAATTCCCAATACCCACCTCGGTCCAATCCCCAATACCCACCTAGGCCCCATCCACCCTTCTACCAAAACTACCTTTCCGCCCCCATTCCACTCTTGCCTCCATCTCAATCCTCTCCGCCGCTCCTTGCGTTGCCACCCTCCACCACACCCTCTGTCCCGCCTTCCACCGCTGTCACCCTTCCTGACCCATCCCTTTCTGCACCCACCTACCCGTCTTTCAATTTCCATCTTCTCTCCATATCTCCCTCCATTCACCAAGTCCTTTCCTCCACCAATGCCCTTACCGCTTTGCTCACCGCTCGTGAGCGCGACTACCTTCACAGCACCAACCTTCGTCTCGTTGTCTATGATACCGGCGCCAACGTCAACCTTTTTAACTCTGCCACTGGTTTCACTGACCTTGACAATACTCAGCATCACTCCATCACTTCTGCACTCGGCACTGGCTTGGTTTCTGGTTCCGGCACTGCCCAATTAACGTTTCCTTCAATTGGTCCTCTTGACAATCGTGGTCTTCCTTCTCCTGCACCCACTCTTTCCCCCCCTCATGGTATCCATGTCGCGTTCCCGCACACCCTTATCTCTCCTGGCCTTGGTGACAAACGGATTCTTTCGGATCATGCCCTTGAGCAAGTTGGTTACGATTGCCACACCATTCAGGCCGTTGGCCCTGCTCATCCGCAACGTATTTTACGTCACCGCCAAACGCATCACGTTATTCCCCTGCTTCGTCGCTGTGGTCTTCTTTTGATCGTCTGTTGGATCGGCAATACGACCGCTGCGCCCTACGCGGACTACGTTTCACCTTTTGTGGCATTTTCTTCTTGCCCCCGTGTCCATGACCCTTGTGCGTTTCCCGCTGTGTCTCAACGCACTCAACTTACCTTCGACCTTTGGCATGCTCGTCTTGGTCATTATAGTCCTCCCTATCTTCGGCGTTTGTCTTCTCTTGCTGTTGGCGCACCGTTTTTCCCGAGCTCCGCGTCGCTTTCTTTTTGTCCTGCTTGTGCTCTCGGTAAAATGCATGCTGCGCATGTTGGCCAACGTAAAACTCATGCTTTCGCTTCCACTTCGCCTCCTTCCTCCGAGCCTTTGTCTCGTCCACGTGCCGTTGCGCCCTACCTTATTATCCACGCCGATCTCATGTTTGCCGGCGTCCCATCCTTCATATATCAAGATCGCGCGATCCTCACGTTTGTCGATGATCATACGCGCCGCCGCACGCGTTACTTTGCTCCACGACACGATGCCCTTACGAACGCTCGTCAACTCGAACTTTTTCTGTCTACCGTGGTTCGCCCATTTGGATATCGCATTGCCTCATCTACACCGATCGTGACCGCTCTCTTATGGGCCAATTCGAAACCTTCTGTCTGGGCAACAATATCGCGCTTAAGCGTGCTCCGGCAGCTCAGTCCAAAACTTCACAGGCGCACGCTCTTTCCGGTGTTGTGGAACGCTCTCATCGCGCAACCGCTGATATTACTCGCACTCTTTTGGTACATGCGCACCGTCCACCTGATTTTTGGCGTTGGGCCATGGAAACGGCTGACTTCATCTCTGAGCGTATGCCAAATGCCTCTAATCCTGGATATATGACGCCATATGAAATGCTAAATGAAACTCTCCCGCGTGTCGATTTTCTTCGTGTTTGGGGCTGTCCTGCTGCCATTCTTACTGGCGACAAATGGCCTACCAAAGCTATAACCGGCATCTTCATTGGGTATCCCTCTGCAGGCCCTGGATATCGCATATTGCTTCAACGCCCCACAGGTCCTGTCATCCACACCTCGATTGATGTTGTTTTTGACGAAAATTTCGCTCTGCGTAAGTCACTGTCTTCTCAACCCCTTCCTCCGTCTCTAGTGGATTCTCGTTTTCCTGACTTATTTTATTACGACCCTCGTTTAACTTCGGCCGTGGCCCCCATGTCTTCTGTTTTTGATGCTCCGGAGCCGGCCTTATCGGGACTGATCACCCCTGAAACAACTCAACCGTCACTGAATACACTGTCACCAGACAATACGAAACGTGCACCATTACGTCGCGCCAGACGGGGCCGACCGCGCAAAGTCGACCAACGCGCGTTACAACAACCAACAAACTGTTTTACGGGCGATTCTGTTACCTCCTGTCACGATGTTGATTCTGTTTCCTCTGTCGCTTCTGTTTCCTCCTGTAACTCTTTGTATGTCTCTTCTGTTAGCTTTCGTTTGTTAGTTCATTATGTCTTCCTTCCCCTTTGTTTAGCTAACACCCTTGTTGATCCCCATGCACACGTTTATTACTCTGCTTCCGAAGAAAGGTCTCAGTATTCAGACCTTGACGAAACTACTATTACTTCCACCCATTTACGTGAAGCTTTAGCTCCGACCAATCCTGAGCGTCCTGGCTGGTTGCAAGCCATCGCTAAAGAATACAGCTCTCTTGGTCAGCTTGGTTGCTGGGATGTGATTCGCCTTCCTTCGACTTTTTCTAGCAACATTTGTACCCTCAAGTGGATCCTCCGCAAGAAGTATGACTCTGGCCGCTTCAAATCGTACAAGGCTCGCCTCGTCGTCCGGGGTTACACCCAGGTTCACGGCATTGATTATCATGACACCTACTCACCGGTTGCCAACATCGTCACTATCCGTTTCTTTCTAACCTTTGTCGCTGTTCATGACTGGGATTTGCACAAGTTGGATGTCAGCTCCGCTTTTATTCAAGCTCCCATTGATGAAGACATCTATGTCTGGCCACCCGAAGGCTATGCTCCTCGCCAACCCACCGATGGTTCGAAAATCGTTTACAAGCTCCGTCGCTCTTGGTATGGTTGCAAACAAGCTTGTCGCAATTGGTGGCTTTATTTGGAACGCTTCCTTCTCAATGATTGTGGCTTCGTCCGCGGATCTGGTGGCACTTGCCATTACAAGCTCGTGCTCAATTCTACCGTCGTTCTCCGTCTCGTTTTGGTCGTTGATGATCTTCTTGTGGCGCACCCTCGTCATTGCATTGGCCATTACCAAGCCTTTTTCCTCCGTTTCCGCGCTTTCACTGACGTCAATGAACTTGATCTCACCTCTTACGTTGGTCTTCGCACTACGCGTGATCGCCCCAGGAGAACCCTCACTCTTGACCAATCCCATGCTATCCGTGAAATCCTTACCGAACATCGAACATCAACAGTAAACCCGAACTCACTCCCGCTCCCAAAGGTCTTCATCTTTCTGCGGCTGATTGTCCTACTCCTGGTTCTCCAGATCACATTTTCATGGCACGCATCCCTTTTCGCCGTGTTGTTGGCTGTGTCCTCTTCATCTCCATCATGACTCGCCCTGATATCACTTGGTCCGTCAATCAGTGTGCGCGTTTTTCCCACAATCCTGGTAAACCCCACTGGCACGCTTTATCCCACACTCTGCGTTATCTCAACTGTTCTCAGGATCTTGCCCTTATTCTTGGTCGCGATTCTACCCTTCGTCTCTCTGGTTATTCCGACTCCAGCTGGGCCGACGACCCTGATGACCGCCACTCTACAACTGGTTTTTGTTTTCTCCTTGCCGGCTCCATGATAGCCTACTGCTCCCGCTCGCAGTACTTACTTGCTCGCTCTTCTTTTGAAGCTGAATTGCTCGCTCTTTACCCTTACCCTGATCGCCGACTGCGGTTGCGATGGAGGACGGTGCCTCAAGAATCCTGAGCCTTGCGAGGGCATCCGCCCTTCCGGCGTAGGTTGGCACCTATTCGCCTCCCGGGCGGGCCGGTTGGCAGCCGGAACGTTCGCAGTGGGACGGGGTATGGCCGGGGGGCGAAGACGGAAGGTTATCGACGAGTTGGTTGTCAGTCACATCGCGGTCTCCTCGTCGCATGGCGACAAGCTTGATGGTCACTCTCCGCCGACCGACCTTTCGGCGCTCCTCGTCTACAGGCCCGTGATTCCGGACTGGCACCTGTCGGTCCGGCCTGGCTCCCATGCTCGGGAGAGGTCTGAAGTTAGTTAGTTAGCTTACGCTGCTACTGCTGAGCTCTCTTGGCTTCTCAAACTTTTTGATGACTTTGATCTCCCTCGTCACGCGGTCCCAATGTATGTTGATAATAGCACCACCGTCACCCAAGTCCGTCTCCAACGTCTCACACGGCGCACCCGCCATATTGATATTCGCTTTTACAGTACCGCCGAATATCATCGCAACCACATCATTGATCTCAAACACATACCCCGCCTTCACAATCTTAGCGACATTTTCACCCGCAGTACGGAAGCTCCTTCCTTCCTTCCGGCTTCGTGCTCTTTACCTCACTTCGTGATCTTCGCCCTGATCTCTGTTGTTTTTCTTTCTTGCCACAATGCCTCTATGACGTCTTCCTCAAAGCTTCTCCTCTGTGAGCGTCTTACTTACCCCTTTTTCCTTTTCTTTCCTTTCCAGCACCTGCGTGGTGAGGACCTCACTTATTCCTTTTTCCTTTTCTTTCTTTTCCAGCACCAGCTGTGTGAGGAAGCTATGACACTTACCCCTGCACCACGTATCCAGCATCCATACGTCTTTCTCTTATCGCTTGTCTAACGCTTCATTCCATTCGTAACACCCCTAATACCAATTAGGATTTCGTCGCTCTGGGAATTGACTTGACGCCAACTTTTTGTACTCGCCATCACAACGTACGAGGGTTGGATTTCAGCAAGAGAAACTCCAGTATCCTTGGGAGGATCCCATGATCCACGCACCTCACTCGCGCGACTCGCAGATACAAAAAACGGCCAGCCAGATATTTATGACTCGCGCGCTCCATCAGTCGTCGCTTAGATGATGATCATAAAACGGTATGACCATCTGTGGATCTGATGAGAGCCGAAGTTAGTTAGTTAGCTAGTTAGTTAGTTAGGATCTGATGAGGCCTCGTGATCGGTTTTCGAGGTAGACAGACCACATCTCTATATCTTTGGCGTAGCGCGCCTCGAAAATATGACGTACATCTTCGTCGAGAGTGTCGTAGGCGAAGGCGCACTCTGGGTTGCACTCAGTCTCGTGCCCACGCGACGCGACAGGCCTGTTTACAACGGTGAGCGTCGTATTGGGGCCGTGGAAGCCGCGGCTTCGCAGCAACCTCGTAAAATGGTCCTGCATCTCGTCGAAGGCGAGGGCGTTGTCGCAGTAGTCGAGGTAGGCCCGTTGCGGAAGGAGGTGACAGTCGTTGGCGTCGACCGGACCGCTGAGAACGTCTCTCATCCACGCGTTGAAAACACGCGCGTCGCACCACATCGTGGCGTCTTTTGTGCACGTGCGATAGCGGAATTCAGACTGAACGCGGTCGAATGGCTGCCGGACGACGCAAAATGATTCGAGTTTGGTCGACTGTGGCGTGTGCCACTTGTTGCAGCGGAACTGGCCGCGGCGTTTGTCGCCCGTTAGTGACTTGTCGTACTTGCCCCACTCAAAGCCGTGGGCTTTGCCCCAGCGCTCGATCGCTTTGCCCCCCGTCTTGGGGATGTGGATAAACTGCAACTGGACCCTCCCCGTCGCGTTCGTATTGCCGGGAGCGAAGACGTCCCAGGCGCTCTCATTGGCCTCCTCCCACCACAAAGACGCCACGAGGGCTGTCGTGCCCAAGATAACGCCGACGACGACGAGGCATCCGACGGCCAGATGCTTGCGCGCTCGCGCCTTGGCGCCACTCTCCATAGGTCTTACGCGTGGTGAAGATGACACCCCATCCACAATCGAATCGTGCTTCAAGTTGACGTGTGCCTAGGAAAAGAACAAATTTTCAACCAAAGTTTTCCAGAATTCTTCGCCGCTAGACTTGGCGACCGCTCTGCCGACCCCCCCTTAAACCTTATTAACGACGGACGCCGCGCCCTCCAGGACGTCACATTCCGTCGCACGCACGACCAGCGAGAGGACGGGTGCGCCAAGCGGGCTGGCCTCTTCCCTCTTCGCCTGCCCCCCGGCTTGGCGGCGAATCCGCGCCAAATATTATTACGTTAGCCCTCTCCGCGTGCTTGCCCTGCCCCTGATGAAGGTCCCTCCGCCTACCCGCACCGAATCCCCCCCTCGTCCCACATTTAGCAGTCGGCGACAACAGGGACCGTTAGATGACTTTTAGTAGTAGCAGCCCACGCTGGCCTCTCGCACGATGGCGGCGAGCATGGCGTCGGTTTTTGCCTGCGTGCACGGCGCGTGAAGAACGTCCGGGCGTCGATCGAGACGAGAGTACCTTCCGATCCGGCTCGTTCACCACGACGAAATCCCAGCCTTGGTAGCCGTCGAGGCCGCACTCGGACTCTGCATCGTCGATCCCCTCAACGAAGTGCCAGCCGCGCGCGCCGCGCGTCTCGTCTGACCTGAGGGAGGCCGCGTAACGACTTCTCAGCAACAGCAGCAGCAGCATGGCGCTGGGGGTGCACGCGACGACTCGCACGGATATTACGGTCGGCACGCGCCTGCGCGTCTTGCTGGGTTGATTGTGTCGCCGAGCGACGTACTCTTTGAAGAACGCGACGTCGGTTGCTCGCCGCGCGTCGGATACGATGAGGATCGGCGCGCGCGCCGCGGCGAGCACGAGCCTAGCGGCCGCGCTCAGGTTGAAGACGGCATTGCGACGCACGACGCGAAGTATCCAGGGTCGGCGGTCCGCCTGGAGGGTGACTGCGAGCGATATCTTCTTCTTCGGCGCACCGTTCTTCACCCCAACTGATCATGTCGCGGCGGTAGCTGGACGGTGATCAGTCCACGAGCGTACCCGAGGCGTACCGTTCCTTGTAGTCGGTAGCCGCCTGCGGGATGTGACCATCTCCGGCGTCGCGTAACTCACTAGAAGCTCGCCGTAGTCGAGGCCGTGCTCCGAGGCGTAAGCGTCTGCGCGACCGAAATGGCGCCCACACAAGCGTATATCTCACGCTTGAGCGGTCCGGAGAGGCGACCGATCTCGGCGAGACCATGGGCGAAGCGCGCGAGGAGAGCGTCCGAACAAAAGTCTTTGCCGCCTGGATTGGATTGGTGCTGCTTATGACGAACGCAGCGCACCATACTCTTTCGCTTCCCGGAAAACACGATAACGACGCGCACCGGTCGTTGGCGGCGTCGTCGTCGTATGAGCAGGAAGTAGCTGACGACCGCCGCCAGGCTCGTCGCGGCGACGCTTAAGCTCACGACGACGCGCATCGATTTGTAACCCTTTCTTAAAGGGTTATTTATTATTGTTACACTTTCTTCTGAACAACGGCCGATGGCGTTCACCGATCTGGTGTTCACCTCAGAGGGAGTGCGTGTGCTCCCATTCGTGCGTCGCCACAAGCCACCGCTCAGGTCGTCAAGATGTCGCTCGTGGGGGGCGTTCTGTTCATCTTGTTCGTGCTCTTCGGCCCAGCGCCAGTCGACGAGCGCAAGTGAGTCAGTCGTCGTCGAAATGAATACTGTTCTTGTTGTCGCTGCTTGTTCCGCGTCGTGGAGGACTGGTGCGCAGGCTTGAGCTCGACCGCGAGTGGGCGCGCCATAACGCGCGCGGGACATTCTTCCACCAGCTCTCTTCCCAGCTGTCTTCCAAGCACAAGAGTGCATGACGCACGCTCTGGAGAGGAGTCAAAGGCGACGACGCCACGACCCTCACGTTAATGAAGTGGAGGGAGATGTCGCCGGCATGTACGGAGCGTCACCTCCCTGGTGAAAGAATGAATGAAAGAAAAACTATGGTAGAGGCTGATAGATTCCCCCCTTCTTTCTTTCTTTCTTTCAGGTGGGGAGTTTTGAGCACCGCGTCAAGTTTCGCGATGAAGCGATCCGTGGTTGAGGTTGTCGTTATTGCTTGGCAGGCGGCGGCGTTCTCGAGGGGAGGGTGGTCGGCGACGCGACGACTGGCGCAAGTGTCGGAGGTGGAGGAATTGCCAGCGCCGGCGGTGGGTGACGTGGTAGCGTTCGCTGGGGAGTGGCCGGGGGAGTCGCTCGTGGGCCAGATCCGGTCGGTGCAGCAGGCGCGGGGGCAGTGGGTCGCCGACGTGGTGCCGCTCGAGGATCAGGCGGGTGGGTTGTGGCGGCTGCCGTCGGCGCCGCGCGCGCGCGAGCGACGGCAGGCCGTCGGCGTGCGCGAGCTCGTGCCGCTGTCGGCGACGTACGTTCGAGAGAGCGACGCGTGGGCCATCGAGCGGCCGGGCTCGGTAGCGTCGGGGCTGAACGGGTCGGCCGTCGGGTTGTCGCGGCGGGCCGACGGGTACCGCGAAATGGGCGACGACTTCCGGCCGCGGGGCGCGCCTCGGCTCGATTCGGACGCCGAACGGCGGTCGCTCGAGGCGTACGAGATGCTCAAGCGGCAGCTCGTTATCGACACGACCATTGCGGGCGGGCTCGGCGGCGCGGTCGCGTACGCGATCGGGGGCCTTGCCGACGCCGGGGCCTTTGCGTTGGGTGCGTTCGCGTCCCTCGCGTACGTTCTCCTCCTCGGCAAGGCGACCGACAAGGCGGGGTCGTCGGCGACGGCGGGGAACGACATCAGCGACGCGCGCCTCGCTCCACCCGTGCTGGCCTTTGTCGCACTCGCGGCCTACCACGCGCTCCTCGACCCGGCGCACGTTCGTCCGCTCGCCGTCGTTCCGCGCGACGAGTTCGTCGCCGTCGCCGCCGGCGTGCTTAGCTATCGGCTGCCGCTCCTCGCGCGCGAGATCGCCGGCGCGGGCCTCGGCGCCGACGACCTGCTGCAGCTCGCGCCCGGTTCGGTCGGCATTGCGGCGCGCGAGAAGGTGCGACGACGAGACGAGCGCGTTGTCGTCGACGCGCGGCCCGCCAGCGCCGCGCGCCGCACGGTGCTCGTGCTGTGCGGTCCGCCCGGCGCCGGCGCCCAAGCGCTCGCCGACCGGCTCGTCGCCGACGACGACAGGTTCGCAGCGCCTTCGTGGACCCCGGTGCGCGACGACGACGCCGACCTCATCCGCGCCGACGAGATACTTCCGTCGATCGGAGAAATCCCCGACGACGAGCGCCCGACGCGCGCGCTGTCGACCGCCGCGCGTCGCGCCGACCTCGACCGCGACGCCGCTGCCTACGCCGTCGACCGCCGCAACTGGGCCATCCGCAAGGACGAGCTCATCGAGAGACCCGACGGCAAGGTGGCTCTCCTCGAGTGCGACGTCCAGACCGCAAAGCAACTCGAGAACCTCGACGGCGCGCGTCTCGTCGGCGTCTGGGTCTCCCTCGACTCGCTCGAAGCTCTCGAAGAAAGGCTCACTCGGACCGAAGTCGAACGAGCGCTCCTTCGTCTTCCTCCCTCCGAAGGTGAAGACAACGACGAGAAAAAGAAGTCCCTCGCCGAGAACGTCGCCGCCAAGGTCAACGCCAAGCTCGCCACCGTCGTCGACGACATTGACTTCGGTGTCACGAGCCCCATGTTCGAGTTCACGATCATCAACGCCGACCCTGAAGCGTCGTATGCCAAGCTGCAGCGCGTTATCAAATATGTCTTCATCTGATCTCCAGATCTTTCATGCACGCATCATCGACGATGTGATGACGGACGATGTGATGATGTGGAGAGAGACACACACACCTTATGTTATCATCTGCTGTGAAGACGACTGGTACTCTAAATAACCCCTATTCGTTCCTGCTTTTGGAACGAACGGACGGACCCAAACCCGCCTTTCCTCCTCAACCCCTGTCATCATAATTAGCGGTCGATGTCCGACCACAACAAGTGCCTCCGTTTTCGCGAGCGGGCGAAGAGGAACCCACGCGTGCAACACGTGCTCGCTGCAATCGAGGGGCTCGGGTGTCAGACCGGGACGTACGAGGACTTGGTGGCATGCGTCTCGAAGGACTCGCAGCCCGGGCTCGCGCTCTCGGGTGGGTTCTCCCCCCACGTGGATCAGGAGGGGCCGTACGCGCCCAAGATCCTAATGGTCGAGGAACACAACGCCGATCAGGCGACCTTTGATCGCACGCTCATCCACGAACTCGTCCACGCATACGACCAGTGTCGCGCCAACGTCGACTGGCGCGACCCGCGCCACCTCGCCTGCGCCGAGGTGCGAGGCGCGACCGCACCGACTCGTTCACCGCTCCCAGGTGCGCGCCTCGAATCTCTCCGGCGAGTGCGAGTTCATCCAGGAGATCAACCGCGGCAAGTTCGGCATCGTCAATCACAATCAGGCCTGCGTGCGACGGCGAGCCGCGCTCTCCGTAACTCTGGGTCACGGCACGACCCAGGACCTTGCAGCCCGTGTCGTCGACTCCGTCTACGACCGCTGCTATCACGACAAAACGCCCTTCGATCAAGACAAATAACAACTATCATCTTATATTTAGGGGAAGCACGCTGTCGTCGATCGACAGGACACTTGCCTCTGCGCGGCACCGTGGCGTCCTCGACCACCACCACCTCCTCCTCCTCAAGCGGCAGGCGTGGAGACGTGAGGAGGATGATGGCGCGGCGGCGACGGCGGAGCGGGATCGTCAAGCGCGTAGGCGTGATCTAGGGCGGCATGGAAGTGCGAGTGGCTAGGGGGCTCCGGAAGATGGTCGCAGAAGAAGGTGGGGGGGCGCTGGAGCACAAAGAGGTCTTTAGGCGGGGGTTCGACGGCGGGCGCGAAGGTGCAGCCGTCTATCTCGGCGGCCTCCTTCTCGAGGACGAGGCGCTGAATTTTCTGCTCGCGGTTTCGGAGCCAGTCGCGCGTGCGTGAGTGGACGTCGCCTTGGACGTGGTGTGCTGCGGCCGGGAGGTCGGGGTGGAACGTGCAGCCGTCGAGTTCCTTGAGCGCAGCCTGGAGGTGCCTGGCCTTGCGTCGGTCGGCGACGCGCTTGGCGTCGTCGAAGAGGTCGTCGTGGCGGCGCGACTTGCGGCGTTCGAGGGCGGCGAGTTTTTGTTGCTGGCGACGCTCTCTGTCCGCGTCGTCGTGCGCGGCGACGATCTGCGCCAGGAGCTGGCTGCGGGCCTTGGCGTCCTGGCCGGTGAGGCGCTCGGCGGGCGTCGCGTCGTGCTTGGCCGCGAGTTGCCGCGACCTTTCGAGGACCATCACCTGGGCCTGCGCGGCGCGCTCGCGGTGATCGCGGTCGCGCGCGCGTCGAAGGGCCTCGTCGCGCCGCTTGGCGTCTCGGTAGAGGGAGGTGCACCGCGCCTCGGCCCGCGCGGGCGAGATGATCTTGGGGCTGCCGGGAGTCCGCGCGGAGTACTCCCTTTTTTTTGCCGCGAGGAAGGTGGCCTCGACGTGGAGGCGGCGCGAGACGTCGCCGCGCGTCCCCAAGGACGCCGCGCGCGTGGTAATGCGGGGCGTCGCGTCTCGGGCGCGCTGGCGCGCCTCGTTTTGCGCCGCGAGCTCGCGGCTCCGGCGCGCGCGCGCGCCGTCGGCGTGGAGGCGTTCCTCGATCGGGCGGTCGTCGCGCTGGTAGGCCGCGAGTTCGGTACTCGCCGGCGACACGCGCGGCCGGAACGTCGACTCCCACGCGCCCTCGCGCAGCGCCTCGAGCGCCAGCCGCGCGCGCTCGCGGTCGGCCGAGACCTTGCGTCGCTCGCGCAGAGCCGCGTCGTGCAGCCGCGCGACCGTGCGCCGCGCGTCCGACTTTCGCACGACCTTGTGGGCGGGGGTCGCGGCCTCCTCGTGCGCGCGCTGCGCGGCGAGCGCCGCCTCCCGCCGCGCGGCGAGCCGCGACCGCTGCTCCTCCGCCGCCCGGTACAGCCGCGCACCCGCGTTGACGACGCCCCTGTTGGACTCGGCACTAGCCCCCAACCGAGCGGGCCGCCCCGAAAACGACCGCACTGTCCTCCGGTACCCGTAGCTCCCGCACAAGTCGGCCTCGTAGAGGAGAGAAGCCCCCGCCATAAGTAGAAGAAGGACCTCACCCCATCATCATCATCGGTTAACAATCAACAAAAGAGGCCCTACCTAACTGTCTCAACGGTCATCTCAACGGTCATGCCGCTTCTCGGTCGAGCAGGCCTCGATGCTGCGACGGTCGAGGAACTCGCGACGCTCAAGCCGCCGGTCCACACCGTCGAGGCCCTGCTCGAGCGCGACGTCGAGCAACTCGTGCGCGATTGCCGCCTGACGCGGGAAGCGATCCTCGCGGCGCGGCGCGAGGCCGCGCGGTCCTGCCTGGGGTCGCGGGAGGAGCCCGCCGTCGCGTGGGCCGTCTCGTCGGGGAGCGCCGGCATCGACGCCCTCCTCGGCCGTGGTTTCCCGGCAGGCTACGTCTCGGAACTCGTCGGCCCGACCGTTGCGGGTAAGTCGCAGCTGTGCGCGACCGTCGCGGCCAACGCCGCGCTCTGCGGCCGCGACGTCGATTGGCTCGAGGCGGGATCCTGCTCCTTCTCCGAAGACCGATTCCGCGAGATTCTGGTGGCGCGCGGCGGTGACGCAGCGGCGGCCGCGCGCATAAGCGTTTTCTTCGCCGCAGATGCTCACGCGCTCGTCCGATACCTCGACCGACGAACCTCGCCAGTCGTCGTCGTCGACGCGCCCTCGGCCCTCATCGCGCCCAACCTCGGGGGCGACAGGAATGTCCTCGGCCACCGAGACCTCGCCCTCGTCGCCCACGCCCTCGAGAGGCGTGCCAAGCTCGGCGGCGCGCTCGTCCTCGCCGTCAATTCCACCGTCCGACGCGACGACGCCGCGAGCCACCTCGCCTGGAAGCCCGCCCTCGGCCTCACCTGGACCTACGCGGCGAGTCTCCGTCTGGCGCTCCACGACGACCGCACCGCGACCCTCCTCAAGCATTCCTCAAGGCCGCTGGAGGCCCCGCCGGTTCGTTTTGCGATTACTCAAATGGGCATCACCGATGCACCGGACGATGAATCCAATCAAGACGAACTTCCTAACAAGAGGCCAAACCAGGGGCATGGGGCGTAGTACGCTAATCCCAACGCGCCATAGCGCGCAGGATGAGAATCACAACGGGACGAGGGGCACTGAAAGAAGCGTCGGCGGAGATTAATTTTGACGCTTGTCGCCATGCAACGTGGAGACAAAGGCGCAGGTTCAGAAGGCACCGTTCTCCATCACCACCTTCGGGAGAGCGAGTGAGTGACCAGGGTAAGGGGTAGGGCACTAAAATATCCGCTATCCAACGAGGATGCGCCACGTGGCAGAACGCGTCCTCCTCGCTGGGGTTGTCGGTGGCGTCGTGGCCGCCCTGGCGGTCCGACGAAGGAAGAAGGAGCGCGTCCACGAAGACTTCCCAGGCGGCTACTTCGCCGTCGACTTCGAGCCGCAGGCAACGTACCGCCAGACGACGCCGCAGGCCGAGCTCGACTCGCGCCCCCGAGGCCTCGTCGTTCACCGCGGGCGTTGCCACTGCGGCGCCGTCGCCTTCGAGGTCGACGCGCCAAGCAACATCGTCGCGTTCGATTGCAATTGCTCTTCGTGTGCAATGAGGCGGAACACACACTTCGTCGTGCCCAAGTCAAACCTGCGGCTGCTTCGCGGCTCTCTGACCTGCTACCGCTTTGGCAGCGGCGTGGCGCAGCACCTCTTTTGCGGCGTTTGTGGCATCTCGCCATTTTACTCGCCGCGGAGCAACCCCGACGGCTACGCGGTGACGGTGCACTGCATCGAGCGCGGGACGATAACGAGCCTCTCAGTGAAGCAGTTCGACGGCGTGAATTGGGAAGCCTTCATCGACAAATCCGGCATTCGGGTCTTCTCCCGGAACAGAACCAAGACATGATTAAGCTGGACAGAACCGAGACATGATTAAGCCAGCTTCTGTTGCGTTATACTGGTGGTGGAGCTCCTGCCGCAAAAAAAGGGGTCGAGTTTGTAGCGCGCTAAGGTAGGCGCATCGAGCGCACGGGCGCAATAGTCGCCGTCGGCTCGGATTTCGGCGATGAGCTCGTCGAGTGACTCGAATTTCGCCTCGTCGCGGACATAAGCGAGAACGATGATGCGGATGGTCGCGTCGTAAAAATCGTTCGCGAAGTCGTGCAAGAGCCAGGCCTCGATCGTCTTCTCCTTGAGCGCGTCCGAGCCCTCAAACGTCGGGTTCCAGCCAACCGACATGGCCACCTTGTAGACCTCTTGGTCGGGTCCGTCGCAGACGCGCGCCCAGGCGGCGTAGATGCCGCAGGGCGTCGTCTCGGCGAACTCGAGGACGGTGCGCTCTGCCGCCGTCAGCTGCTCGCGGTCGGCCCCCCATTGGATCTCCATGTTGGCGGTCGGGAACCCAAGTTGCGACGACCCGCGTCCGAACCCGTGGATCACCTTGCCCGACAGCTGCGCGGGCGCCTCCAAAATGCGGAGCGACCTCGGTGGGCACGGCATCGGAAGCAGAAGGTTTTAGGGTTTAGGAGTAAACTCAAAGTTTAGAGGGCGGACCAAAGCAGCTTAGATTGGCAGGTTTTAGGGTTAACACACGCGTTTGTTTGTCTGTCTGTCTTTAAACGATCGACTCTGCTAATAAGAGGGGGGCTGCTTGTCTGTCTTGACAAGGTCGACTGCTAAGAGGGGGGAGGGTGTTGAGTGCATGACGGACGTGCGTGGTTTTGTGGGGTAGGAGTTTGTTTGTCTGTCTTGAAAAGGTCGATTGCTTCGCGGGGGGGGTGTGTTTAATGCATGTCTGTCTGTCTTTAAAAGGTCGACTCCTAAGAGGGGGGTGTGTGTTTAGTCTGTCTTTAAAAGGTCGACTGCTAAGAGGGGGGGGGTGTGTTTAGTGCGCCAGCGAATCAGGAGAATAGAAAAAGGCAGTATGTATATGACTCAGACTGCTAGGATTAAAGATCGTCTAACCATCTTGTAATCCTTCATCCGAGCAAATTTTACGCATGTGCACATGCGTTATGGGGCGCTCCCAAGACGGTGCTTTTACGAGGTGCTGGGCGTCACGAGGAACGCGACAAACACTGAGATCAAGACAGCCTATCGACGGGTTGCGTTGAAGTCGCACCCCGACGTCAACGCGAACGACCCGACCGCCGCCACGCGGTTCCGAGAGGCCGCGGAAGCTTATGCCGTCCTGAGCGACGCGACGAAACGGCCCATCTACGACGCGGCGAACGAGTGGGACGTGTCCGAGCGCGCCGCCAGACGTCCGAGGGCTCCAAGGGATGGCCCGACCACGCTTGTCGAGCGTTTGCTCGGCCCGACTTCGCTTGGACTCTTCGTCCTCTTTGGGACCGTCGTGCTCTTCGCCTCCTCGGGCACCAAAAAAGCGACCGACACCGACGTTTGGATCGACGGGTGCTGGGTCAATCCGAAGACCCAGCGTCTCGAGCCACCCGCCCCGTGGGACGACGACTACAAGGCCGCCGCCGCGGCAGGCCTCTTGCGCCGCGTCAGGCGCACCCAACTCGCCGTTGCCCGCCGCCGCTAGCGACCTCGTTCTAGCTTTACGCAAGCACAGAGCAGGATTCATGACTGGTTTTCGCTCGTGAATTCAGGCTGTTGTTGAATATTGTCCGTGATGATGCTGATTGAGCTCTTAGTTTATGGCGAGGCACCTGGTTCGTGTAAATCTCTAAAGACCCTTCGAAAAGAACGCACTCCAATGTGAAAACGAGGGTCCCACCCGGCGGGATTCCCCACGCGGGAAAGCCACTCGCGCCGTAGCCTGCGCGAGCTCAGAATCGGTGACGAGCGCGTTTACCTTCGTGCGCGGGAATGATTAACTCGCGCGTCTCCCCGACTTGCATTCCGAGACACCCCATGTCCCCTGCGACGCACTTAGAGGGGTCCAACGTCGACACGCACAGCCTTTGATCACTTGTCCCACGCCGGCGTTGTAGCTGAAAGGTTGCTGGCCGGGATCCTTGGTTGACCAGAACTTCTTCTCCGTCTCCTTGACGAACCCCGTTGCGTGCACGGTCACCTTGGCGCCTTTCACGACGGCGGCCCCCGATCCCGGCTTGATCGTTTTCTTCTGCGTCCCAGTGCACCCCGCAACAGCCTCCATCGAATGTTTCGTTTCCCTTTGCGAATAACAACTCAAAAACGACAATAGAGTTGTTGTTGCTTGCCCTTTCCTTTGATAACACACCAAAAAAAATAAGCCGGGGGTTTGTTTACGCGGCGAAAGAGTGCACTGCACGCCGGCGTACTTGGAATCACCGCCATCAGCAGCCAGCGTCTTCGAAAAGGCGATCGAGATGTTTGAGAAAATGGACGACGAAGCCGACCCTTGGCTCGGTGAAGCCATCAGAATCTGTCCAGTATTCGGGAAAAGCGATCCCACAGCCGTAGAGGCCGGGCGCGAGGCGGCCATTGCGGACGTTGTGGGGCTTGGGATCTTCGAAAATGGGGAGGGGTTCGCCTTTAAAAGAAACGTCGAGAGTGTGTTGCCTGTCGAGTCCCCAGGTAAAAGCGACGGCGGTGACGCCGTCGGCGACGAGGCGATCGACGAGGTCGTCTCGCGGCGCGATTTGGTGGAAGTGGATCCGCGGCGGCGGCGATTCGGCGTGGAGGAGCTGGGCGCGCGTAAAGTCGGCAACGGATCCCTTGAGACCGGTGCCGTCGTACTTGATCCAGCCGTCGCGTTCCTCGGCAAAGCGCGGCTCGGGCTTGCGGTCGTAGACGCTAACGCTGCGGCGCGCGCGGAGGACGTTCATGGCGGCGAGCATGCCGGAGTGCGCCCCCCCGACGATGGCCAAGGTCTCGTCGTCTTTTCCTTGGAGAAAACGAGCCGCGCGGTCGGGGGCGACGACGTCGTCGTGGTCGAGAACGCGGATGCGGGCGTTGGCGAGTCGCGCTTTCAACTCCCTCGGTACGGGCCTCGGAGCGGCGCCCGTCGCGAGCACGACGCGGCGCGCCTCGAGGCGGTCGCCCGACGCTAAAGTCGCCGTCCAGGGGCCGCCGGTCGACGAGAGAGTTTCGACACGCGCGCCATCGCGCACGACGGCGAGGCGACCGCTCTCGCGCATCGCCTCGGAGGCGTCGCGGAGGGCGTCGATCGACAGTTGGAGCCTCGCGGTCGCCATGGGAGGCTGCGACGAGAGCGTATCGCCCACCCGGGCCGCCTGGCGCGCCTCGAACTCGAAGGCATCGAGTTGCGAGAACGCCGACACGAGTCGATCGTTTCGCGTGTTCGCCGGCACGCTCCCGTACCGCTGGCCGAGCCGCCCCATCGTCGCGAACGTCCCGGCCTCGATCCACCCGATTTGCCCAGCCTGCTTCTGCAAGAGGGCGCCGACCGCGCACGTGCCGCACGGGCCGCCGCCGATGCAGAGCCAGTCGAGCATCCGCGGCGGCGTTCTTCGATTCCGGAAACGAAGGGTTTATTATCAGGGGTAAACTCAAAGGTTAGCGAACGTGTGCTGATCAAAGAACCAATGGTCAGATTTCTGCTGGGTTTTGTGAGGGGGGTTGTTGTTCGGCGAGTGAAGGCGGCCGAGAAACCCGAACACCCTTGACGGGATACCCACTTCCGCCTTCCTGGCACACCCCTCATGTCACCACACAACGCTCCAAAACCCTGAGAGTGCATGTACAGCTCGTAGTTCACGTGCGTTGGTCTTACGATGGCTTCTTCTTTGCGCGCTCCAACGCGCTTCTCCGACACCCCCTCTTGATGCGCACACAGAAGACGGCGCAGATGGTGCAGAAGACGACGAAGAGACGCGCCAGAACCGAGATCGCGCGCGCGTGCCAAAATTTCGACCGACGCTCGAGGCCGTCAACCAGAGACTATTGTGCAGTTCGCCGACATCGTCGAAGCCGATAAGAAGGGCGGACCCGGCATCGAGGTGTGCGCAGACATGGGTGGCGGCGGCGCTATAAGTAAAGATGTTCAAGAAGCGCATGGACGAGGCGGAGAGGCCCAACGACGAGGCCACCAAGTCTCGCGAGGCCGAGACGAGGAAGATGAACACGCTCGACGAGCGCAAGTGCGAGACGTGGAAAGGGTTGCGGAGCAGCGACCCCTAAATCGCGCGACTCGACTACAAGGAACGGAGCAAGAACACGAGGAAGGGAAAATGAAGGACCGAAGGGCGCAAGCACTGTGCGAGGTCCTCAAGCTGCGGCCGGCCAGCGCCCAGAATAAGCCTCCTGCCGCCGGCGCGTCCGCACCCAGCGTACGCTTCCGTCGCCGTCGTCCGCATTAGAGCATGCAACAAACGCATCCTCGGGGTCGGTGATCACACTCAAAGCCAGTGCTTTCGTCGAAGTGGCGATCTAGGTGGCTGGGGAAAATAGACGACCAAGCCTCTACCCGTGGCTCGGCGGCGAAGCCACCACGGGTCGGAATCTGCCCAGTATTCGGGAAAGGCGATCGCACAGCGAGCCGTAGATGATATATAGACTCCGGGCGCGAGGCGGACGTGTGTGTCGTTTATAAAGTTAGTCGAAGATGACGGAAGGATCGTTGCCACTCTAGATATATATGTCGAGAGTGCGTCGTTGCCCAGGATGATGCAATGCGTCGCGGAGGGCGTCGATCGTGTCCGTCCCGAGGCGGCGGCGTTCGGAAACCAACGGACCGAACTCTTCCTCCCCATCGGAAATTTGTTGTTGTTCGGCGCGTTCCTGTTCCAAAAATGCGGCGCTTGGGCGCCAAGCTGCCGTCGCGGCGCAAGGCGGCTGCGGTCGAGGCGCCGATTCCCCAGCACCCCGGCGCCGAGCAGCAGCCAGCCGAGGAGGTGCCGGTGCCGCCGCCGGTTGTTGTAGTCGAGGAGGCGAGGTCCGTGGTGGAGCCTGCGTTGGGGCCACCCGCGGAGATCGACGAGCGGCTCGCGCCCGAGTGGTGGCGTACCGTGCCGGTGGATGCGGAGATGGGCGCGATCTTCGGTAAGCTGCAGGGCGAGGCCGCGCGGACGGCGTCGGCGGCGCTCGCGCGCGACGCGTCGGCCGACGAGCTGTGCCGGGCAGTCGCGCGCGGCGTCGGACCGACCTCGGTGCTCGCGCTCGAGTACGCCGTCGCTGCGGGACGCGGCGTTTCCGCGACGGCCCACGCGCTCGGCATGGTCCCCTACGCGTCGGTTCGGCGCGACGACGCGTGGAGTCCGACGTGTTACGCGGCGTGGCGCGCGACCGTGCGGACGAACGTCGAGTCTTTCGTCGTCGAGGGCCTCGCCGAGTGCTGCGCGGCCGAGCTGGTCGCGCTCGCGACCTCCTACGCGGCGCTACCCTTGGAGGATCACACGAGCGACCTCCTGGTGGCCGAGGTGCTCCGGCTCGCGTTCGACACCGCGTCCCGGTCGCCGCGCGGAGACTCGTTCCGCGACCTCGCCGCCGACCAGTGGGCCGCGGCCGTTGGAAATCTGACCCCCGAGCGCGGCTCCGCGGTGGTCGGCGAGTTCGCGAGAAGGGTCCAAAACCTCGCGGTCCTCGACGCGGGTTTTTTCGGCACGCTCAGGTTCGCGCGCCTCGACGCGAGCGACGCGGCGACGCGACGCGCGCTTTGCGACGCGGTCGACGCGCTCGTCGCGGCCCTCGACGCGTACTTCGCGGCGACCGACACTTCGGCCACGAAGCTGCGCGACGACGCGGCGGCGGTCGCGTGCGCGCGCTGCCTCGACCGCCTCGTACGCGCCCCCGACTGGGAGGCCGTCCGAATCGCCGCCAACGCGGACCTCGTCGCTCTGGACTCTCGCCTCGACGCCCTCTTCCGCAAGCTCGACGACGCGTGGGCGCCGCGCAAGGCGACCTCGAGCTCCCATCCGCGCCTCACGCGCGACCTCTCGGCCACCCTCGGTACCCTCATGGTCACGGTCTTTGTCCGCATGCCGCGCGACGCGTACGACGCCCGCCTCGACCTCTTCGTCGCCAAGCGCCTCCAGAAGCCGGCGATGGACAAGAAGGACGCGCCGCGCGCGCTCCGCAACCTGGCCACCTTCCTCCGCGGCCCGAGGTGGCGCGGGGCTGCTCCCAAGGCCGCGCCCTCGCGCTGGCCCCGCCTCCGACACCGAGACGATAGCGGCGAGCGACGGCTTTTCGTCGCGCGCCCGCGAACGTGGGGCGGAGTCCGACCGAGCGATCACGCGTTCGCGTGCTGCATGCCCGCGTTCGCGAGCGGACCGGAGCTCGTAGTCCGGCCCGAGGTCCTGGTCTGGATCCGCGAGAAAACCTTTGGCGTGGGGGGCCACTACAAGTGCGTCGAGCTCGCGGCCAACGCGCGCCTCGCCGCCGACGTCGTCCTCGCCATGCTGGCTAATACCATGACGACGAGCTTCGTTCGCACGCTCCTCGACGTCCGAGAGAGCGCGCCGACGACCACCACCACCACCGCCACGTCCTTTGGCGGTGCCGCGTCCTCCAAGGAACGCCTCGAGCGCTACGTCGTCGGCCTCCGCGTCGTCGCCGTCGTCCTCGACGACAAGTCGGGCTTCTCGCGCCACGCGCCTACGACCCGAGCCAACAGCGCGCTCGAGGGCGGCGTCAAGCAAGTCCAGGCCGACCTCCGTGGCTTCTTCGCCGCCGTCGCCTCGGACCAACTCAAGCGTTCCCTCGATCTCCTCTCGCACGAAACATTTTCGTCCCTCAACAACAACAACAACACCAAGGACTCGAACGACGCGGGGCCCGCCGGCGGCGCGCCCGCCTGCGTGCTCGACGTCCTCGACGCCGACGGCGGCCTCGACGTCGCCGACGGCGCGCGCTACGACGCGCGCACCTGGGACGACGCGGCTCCCTTCGACCCGCACAGCACCAAGATGCTCCACCTCCAGATTATCCAGGAGACGGCGCGCTGCGCGCCGTTCGCGCCGTGGAGAGCCCTCGGCCGAGGCCTCCTCGACGCCGGCCTCCTCCACTACGGCGCGCCGTGCGTCCGCAGATCGCTCCGCGTCGCGCTCCAGCGCGCGGTGATCGACCGCCCCGACGAGAGGATCGACCTCGTCTGCGACGTCTTTTCGCACGCCGCCACCTGCCTCGCCGACGGCGCTCCGGCGCGCGCCCCCGCCCTCGAAGTTCCAGCGCAGCTCCTCGCGCTCTGGAAACGCGTTCTCCGGGACGGCGCGGACGGCCGCTCGCGCGCCGACGCCGCGGCCGACGCCAACGCCGTCCTCGAGCTCGACGCTGACGGGGGGCACCTCGGCTGGACCGCGCGCGCCGAGGCGACGGCCCTCGCCTTTCTCGCCGACGACGACCCCGCCGCCCGCGACGCCGCGATCGACGCGCTCGACGCCGTCCTCGCCGTCCGCGCGGCCCAGCTCCGCCTCGTCGACGCGGTCGGCACCACGACGGCCCTCGTCGGCGACCACGAAGAAGAAGAAGAAGAAGAAAAGGCCGCCGCCGCCGCCGCAACCATCGCGGCGCGCCGCCGCGCCTCGGCGGCCCTCTCGGCCCGCAACGTGACAATCCGCGAGCTCCTGCTTGACGGCGGCCTCGAGAACGACATCGCCCAGCGCGCCATCCGGGCTTTTGTCGACAAGATGAGTCAGGGCTCGTCGTCGTCCAAGAACCCGCTCGCGACCTCGGCGCCGACGCTCCGCAAGCTCTCCAAGATGTCCAACGACCTCTGGTTCGGCGCGCTCCCGCTCGTCGCCGCGGCCGTCGCGACCCTCGACCGGCGCGCCGCGCTCGCGACCCACGCCCAGCGCCTCCTCTGCGCGGCGCTCCGCAAGCGCAACGCGTTCAAGCTCGCGCCCGCGCGCTTCGAGGCGCAGCTCTCGCTTCTCGTCGCGCTGCACTTGGACTCGGCCGCGAAAGACCTCGACGACTTCCTCGGCGAACACGCCTGGCCCCTGCTCGACGACGCCGACGGCAGTACGAGCCAGGTCGTCCCGGGCGCCGAGCCCAAGACCACGTGCGCGCGCCTCGCCGCGTGCTGCCGCGCGTCGTCGGCCGCCGCGGCACGCCCGATTGTCGCGTCGCTCCTCGCGTGGCTGCGCAAGGCCGAGCAGCACAGGGCGACGGAAAAGCGCGCGGCCGCGCGCCGCGCCGCCGTCTGGGCGCTGCTGCGCGCGACCGTAGAGTCGGCCCGTTTCAAGACGGCGGCCGCCCAGGACCGCGCGCTCGTGTCGCTCCTCTCGGGCGCTCTCGTCTCGGACGCGTTCCTCGACACCGCGACGACGACCTCGCAGTCGGTCGTCGACCGCGTCGTCCTGATCGACGCCGTCGCCGACGCCGTCGTCGAGACGCACGCGTCGCTCGACGGGCAGCAACCCTCGGAGCCCGGCCGGCGGCGGATGCTCCCGCGGTGGGCGGCCCCCGAGCTCGCCAAGCTGTACGATTGGCTCCGCGCGACCCACGTCTGGCCGCGGCCCGGCGGCCCGCTCGAGACCAATTGGCGCGTCGCGCCCTTCAAGCCGCCCCTCGCGGCCTCGCACGACGACCAGCCCTGCACGACGCAAAAGGGCGTCCCCGACGCCGACGGCCTGTGCCTGGCCGTCGCGGGTCGTGCCGTCGCCAAACTCCTCGCGATGGGCGCGTTCTTGTCGGCGGCGACTATCGAGGGCCTCCTCGACGAGGCGTCGCCTCCCAAAGATCTCACGTGGTTCCTCACGGCCGAGCGTCTCGGCCCGACGGCGCGATGTCTGCCGTGGCTCGTGAGCTACCACGCCGAGACACTCGCCCCCGCCTTCGTACGCCGCGCCGTCTCCGCCCCCAAGGAGGGCGCCGTGCCGTTTTTCCACGCCATCGCAGACCAGCTCCTCCCCGCCGCCTCGCTCCCGCTCGCGCCGTCCCGCGCGGCCGACGCCAACGCGAGCTCGGCCTACTTCAAGGCGGTCATCCAATTTGGCGTCGACAGCGACCTCGCGCAGCTCGCGCTCGGCGATCGAGACCACCACCAACCCAAGCGCGCGCCCGCCGTGGCCTTGGCCGCCGTCTTCGACGACGACCGCTTCGTCGCCGGGAGGCCCGAACGCCTCGGAGCGAGCAGCATCCTGCTGCTCGGGCTCCGCGCCGTCCGCGATCCCGACGTATCGGTCCGCCTCCGCGCGTTCCTCCTAGTGCGCACCGTCACGCTCCACCTCCTCGACGTCCGCGAGGAGGCTTCGGCCGACGACGACGACGCTTCTCTCGCCGCGACGACGCGCTCAGATTTTGTCGAGCTCATGTCGAGCTATTGGGTCGTCTTCTCGTCCGAGTGCTCGTCGCGACGCGACGCCGAGGCCGACGCCATCCTCGAGTGCGTCGCGGCCTGCGTCGGCGCCGCCGGCGACGACGCCGTCCACGACCTCATCTCTGAAATTAACGGCCAACACTCGCGCAACCGCGAGGAGTGGGGCGGCGCCGCGACGACGGCCAGGATCCTCGGGGCGCTCTGCAAGCACGTCGTCCTCGAAGAAGAAGAAGAAGAAGAAGAAGAAGAAGAGGGCGGCGACGACAAGGATGCGCGACGAACCGCCGCCGCCGGGACTTCCTCCTCCTCCCACCAGATGCCGCGCGCCGCGTCGTCGCGCGGCACGGATATCCTGACGGGGCTAATACGGTTCTGCGTTACCCACGGCTCCCAGGCCGAGCAGCTCTGGACCGCGCTGTGCGCCCCCGGCGGACGCGGCGGCGCGCGCAACGTCGCCGCCATCGTCGTGCACGTCCGGCGCGTCGCGGCGCGCGCGGCGCGCACGGGTAAGCCGCTCACGCTCGCGGCGTGCCAGAGCGCGGCGCTTGCGTGCTACGCCGCCGACGCCGCGACGACCGCGCGCCTCCTCACCGAACCGTTTGGGTTCGAGGCGCACGACCGCGCGGTCGACGCCGCGCGCGGCGTCTTCTCGCCCCTCCAAGTCGAACAGAAGAAGGGTGGCGCCTCGGCGGAGGAGCACGACGCGCTCGTCGACGCGGCCGGCGCCGTCGCGCTCCTCTCGGCGCTCGGCGGCGTCGACCCCGAGTCGCTCGTTCCGTACCTCCACGTCGTCGCCCACTTCTGTATCCTTCATTTTGCGAGCCCGACCCGCTTCGGCGGCGGCGCGCACTCGCTCTCGGCCGACTTTTCCCAGCGCAACCGCATCCCGCGCCTCCTTCACACCCTCGTCCTCAACCTCCAGCCCGTGTTCCTCGCCGCCGAAGCCAAGCGCGCGGGTTCCGCGTGGGCCGGCCGCGTCAACTCGATCCTCGCCGTCCTGCGCGCTGGCGTCGACGCGCACTTCCTCGAGCTCGACTGGTCACGCCCCGTCGCCGCGCTCGGCGATCCGACCTTGCTCTGCGCGCGCGCGACGCCCTCCGAGGAGACGCCGCGCGACGCCCAAGCGCTCGATTCCGCGCTCTCGGCACGCGCGTGGGTCGAGGCCGTGCCGTCGCTCGACGTCGCCGCCGGCCCCGGCGGCCTCGCCTCGCCGGTCGCCCTCGTCGTCGCGCTTCGCGAGGTCCTCGAGGCAGCGAGCCCGCGCGTCACGACCGACTGGGGCCGCGAGTCGCTCCGCTGGGCCCTCGTGTCGCGCGACTTTCCGACGCGCCTCAAAGCGTACGTCGTCTACCTCACCCTCGGCGCGCCCGACGTCCGTAAAGACCTGCCCGCCGTCCTCGACGCGCTCGCCTCTCTCCACGCCGAGCTCTCCAACTCCTCGGCGGCGGCGGCGGAAGGCCGCGACGCGGCGACCACCGGCGTCTCGTCGACGGCGCACTATCAGGCGGCGTCCACGTGCTGCGCGCTGCTGCGCGTGCTCGGCGCGGCCCTATTCGACGACGACGGTCCCGTCGCTCTCGAGCTCTTCTGGGTCGCCGACGCGGCCCTTCGCACGCGCTGCCTCGACGAAACCCGCTGCCGCATCTACCGCTACGGCGTCGCGCTCCTGCGCGGCTTCGTCGCGCGCACGTTGGAGGGTGACGACGAGACGGTCGCCGAGCTGGCGGAGCGGCTCGAGAAGACCAAGGCGGATTATCGTATGAAGGATGAGGAGGGTCCCGCGCCGTTCACCTCGTCGCCGCTCCTCGACGCGGCTGCCCGGCTCGCCGTCGGAATCCTCTGCGACGACCCCGCGACGAACCGCGACGCGCGCGACGCCGTCGCCCCCGTGCTCTCGCGCGTCGCGCCCGCCAACGCCCCGAGCAAGAAAGAGACGCGCGCGACGTTTGCCTGCCTCCTTGCCGCACTGGCGCCCTGGCTCGCGTCGCGAGCCGGCTCCTTCGACGCCATCGACGTTGCCGCCGACCTCGCGCGCGTCGCTTTAGCCGGTGCCGGCGACGGTGGCTACCTCGGAGCGACGCTGCGAGACAATCTCGTCGCGAGCCTCCCGCCCGACGTGTCCGCGTTCACGCAGCGCTGCGCCGCGTGGCTCGCGGGCGCGGCCGCCGGCGCGTCCGATCCGGCGAGATTCCTGCGCCGCGTCGACGCCGCGCTCGCGGCCGCCGTCGGCTCGTCGTACGATAACGCGGCAATGGCTCGCGGCGCGAGGAACGCCGCGCCGACCCGCGCGGCCGCGCTCTCGCTCGCGGCCGAGCTCTTCATGCGCGACGACGGCGGCCCCGACGCGGCGCGCGCCCGCGTCGACGCCCTCCGACGCGTCACGGCCGTCGCGCTCGACCTCTGCTCGAAGACGGCCCTAGCCGTCCGACGCGACCCGCGCGACGACGACCGCCGACACCCGGGGGCGGTCCCTGTCGTTGCGGGGGGCCGGTCGCTCGGCCGCAGGCGCTCCGTATCCCGATCGACGTCGTGGTCGTCGATTCCGGTCGTCTCCGCCGCGTCCTCCGACGCTCTCCCCGACGACGACCGCGTCGCCGACGACGAATGCCTCGCCGCCTCGGCCATCGCGTCGCTCGTCGTCGAACACGCGGGCGTTTCCGCGGCCCTTCTCGACGCCACGCGCCCCGACGACGACGCCGATGGCGACGACTTCCTCGGCACCAACGACGCCTCCATCTCCGCCCGGCTTCGTGCGGTGAGCGCGGGCGTCGCGGACCCGCCGCGCGCGACCCAACCTCGCCAAAACGTGCCCGCGACGCCGCGGCCATCGGTGGCGGCGGCGCCCCGCCTGCGCGACGACCCGCGGTTCGCACCCTATGCTCCCTTCTTCGCGCTCATGGCTCGGGGCGTCCCCCTCGGCGCCGTGCGCTTGCGCGCCGTCGCCGAAGGTCTCGACTCTCGCGTTCTCCATCTCGATCCGGACGAGCCACTCCCCGACGGCGCCTTCCCGCAACAACAAGAACTACGCTCGGCCGCCACGCCGCAGCCGCCGCGGCTCACCAAACCCCCAGCACCGTGAGTCCCTCGAGCAAACGAGAACCGCTGATTTCTCTTTTGCAGGCCGCCAAAGCGCGCCGCCGACTTTGGGCTTCAGAAGAAGCCGCCCCCCCCGTACGTCCAAAATCTGCATAATCACACTCACTCGTGCCAACAGGCCGCCGCGGCCGCCGAAACCAAAGCCGGCCAACGGGGACGACGCCAAGCCGTTCGCCCCCAAAAAGCCGCCGCCGCCGCCGCCACCACCACTATCGCGTCGCTAGGACAGCCTTAATTATTAATCGTTGTTGTTGTTTCTTCTTCTTCTTTTTGTTGTTGTCACAACGTGCTTCATTGATGGACGAACGAAAACGCCTTCCGACCTGCATGCATGAGACACCCCACAGCGTCGCGTCTCGCGTCGCCGCCGTGTAACGTTACGGGGGCTACAAAGAATAAGAAGGTGACAGCCCTCCCTCCCTCAAACAATAGAAGAAGAAGAAGAAGAAGAAGAAGAAGAAGAAGCCCACCCACTCTACGTTATTATCGTTAGACAGTTTTCGTCGCACTACACCTTTTTTTCGGCGTTTTCTTCTTTGCCCGTCGATCGTCCTCGCTAGAAGAGCGGCTGTCTTTCGACGCTTTCTTCCGTTTTTTTCCCGCCGACGACGACGAGGAGGCGCGCTTGTCCCCTGGCTCTTTGGCGGCGTGGCCCAAGATGGCCTTCATGTCGTGGTCCGAATACAGCGAGGTGTCCTTGCTCCGGAGCACGCTCGCGCGCGCGATACGAGGGGCCTGCGAAAGGTCATCGAGCTTTATTCAACACCATACCCGAGTCTTGACTTTTTTGACCGCGACATCCTCGTCGCCGCCGTACTTGTGCGACAGCGCGGCTAGAGCCGAGCTGAAGGCGCCGGCCGTCGCGCCTAAGAGACGCGTGCGCTGGGGTCGCCAGACCACGCACCCCAGCCGTCGTTCCCGGCGTGGTCTTTCTTCGCGCCCAGACCCTCGCCATCGACCCGCTTCGCGACTTTTATGCTCGCGACCTGTGGTGGTGGTGTACTTGGTTTTGATCGCACACTCTCATCGCTGCAGACTGACTACTCACGATCCCAGTCTCGTTCTTCCCAAGACCCTTTCCCTACAGGAGGAAAGTTGGTTTGTTTCGGAGGACACGGCGAAGAGGCCGCACCGCGGACCAGCCCATATTCTTCATCATGCGCTCGGCGACCCCCGAGACCTCCATGGATAATAATAATATCACGACGCGCGTGACGTCACCTGACGTCACCGTATAAAACTATGCCGGGCAGGACGGAACTTTTCTCCCACGAGGTGTTGCTGTTGCGGCGACGCTCGCCAGCGTCGAGCAAACGATGCCGTGCGACGAAAGCACCTGTTTGCCTTCCTACTGTCGCCGCCGCGTGACCATGAGGGAGCCACCCCCCTTGCGCCCCGTGCCTCCGGGCGCCCTGCGGTGGGCCGTACGGCTGAGCAGCTGGCGCCTCGAGGCCGAGCCCAAGCTGTCGATGGAGTTCAACTTTCTGCTGAACTTGATCCAAGACGAGGCAGAGCGGATCGCCGTGCTGCGCTTCGTGCGGTCGGTCGATCAGAAGCGCGCGTTGTTGTCTCGGCTTCTAGCTTTGCGCGCGTGCGCGAGCGAGCTCGAGATGCCACACGAGGACGTCGTCATCCAGCGCACGGCCGGCCGCAAGCCCTTCGCCGCGACGAAGCCCCCGGGCAGCGCGTACACGAACTTCAACTTCAACGTCTCGCACGAGGGCGACTTTGTCGTCCTCGCCGCCGAGCCGACGTGTCTCTGCGGCGTCGACGTCTGCAGCGCCGCCCAGCTCCGGCTGCCCGCCGACGGCGCGAGACTCGTCGACGAGCTCCGCAGGTCCTTCGACGCGCAGTTCGCCGCGAGCGAGTGGACCCGCATCGAGCGCGCTCCCGACGACGCCCGCGCGCTCGATCTCTTCAAAACTCTCTGGAGCTGCAAGGAGGCCTTGGTCAAGGCGCGCGGCGATGGCCTCCAGTTCGACCTCTCCCGCATCGCCTTTGAGCCTCGCCTTCGCGATCGCAAAGGCCGCTGGAAGCGCGCCATCGTCCGCGTCGACGGTGGCCCTCCCGATCGCGACTGGAGGTTTGACGTCGAGCACCTCGACCGCGACCACGTGAGCACCGTCGCCCTCGGCCCCGTCTCGGCCATCGTCGACCGCCTCGGCGACTTCAAGGCGACCATGCTGGGGCCCCGCGCCGACCCCGATGGCCTCCGTGCCCCGCGTCCCGGCTTTTCCTTGCTCGCCGTGGACGACCTCGTCCCCGAATCACGTCTCCCCGAACTCAGGGACATCCGACTGCGCTTCGGCATACCGCCGTCCCCGTCCCCGAAACCCCTGCTTTCCGCTGATGCGGACGAACAAGACCCTCCCTCTTCTCGAGCCGCCGCCGACGACGACCTTCCCCAAGGCACAGTGCCATTTCTGCATCGACCTGACCTCGATCCCCCCGAACCCCCCGAACAAGCGCACTTCTGCGCCCTTGCCTGAGCGATGATGATGATGATGATGATGATGATGATGATAGTTGCGGTGACCCGCCGAGATTGCCGTTGGTTGGTGCACCCTCGTGGGGTGAAAGTGCCACTGGGCTGTTTACGTCGCTTATGCGGTGTCCCGTGTACTACTACTACAAGAAGAGAGACAATTGCCGGACGGACGAGGGAGATTGGGCAAGAAAGAAAGCAAGAAAGAAAGCAAGCAAGCAAGGGGCCTCAGACGACGCCAGCATCATCATAAGGGAGGCAAAGAAGAACACACTACACGCGTGCCCCCTCAGTTGGAGCGCTTGGCGTTCTTCACGCCTTTGTCTTTCCGGCCGCTCACGCCGACCTCTCTTCCGCCGAACTTTTTCTTCGATCCTTCTTTACCGAGCGCCTCGAGGTCAACAAATTTGGCGCGCTTGATGGCGAACTCGCCGACCTGTCGCCTTCCGACCTTTGCCTTGAGGTCCTCGCGAGCCTCCACGTAGGAGGCGTAGTCACCGTCGAAGCGCTGGAGCTCGCCGTTCTCGAGAGTGAGGATCGTGTTCGCGACCTGAGAGATAAAGAATCGGTCGTGGGAAACGCAGACGATAGTGCCATCGAAGTTGCGGAGCGCGTCCTCGAGGGTTTCCTTGGCCGGAATGTCGAGGTGGTTCGTGGGCTCGTCGAGGAAGAGAACGTTGACGGGGCGCAGCATCATGGCGCAGAGCGCGACCCTCGCCTTCTCGCCGCCCGAGAGACTCTCGAGCTTTTTCTCGACGTCGTCGCCCTTGAAGAGGAACTGGCCGAGGAGCGCGCGGAGCTCGTTGTACGAGTACTCCTGGTTGCCTTCGATGGACGCGTCCTCTATCGTCTTCATGACCGTCTTGGAGAGGTCGAGGGCGTCGGCCTGGTTCTGGGCAAAGTAGGCCGCGCGGACGTTGGCCGAACCATACTCGACGTCGCCCTCGTTTGGGTCCTCGATCTCCGCGAGCAGCCTCAACAGCGTTGACTTGCCGGCGCCGTTGGGGCCGAGAATCGCGATCCGATCTCCCTTCTGGAGTTCGAGGTCGACGCCCGAGAACAACGCGCGGCCGTCGTAGCCGTGCGTGAGGCCGTGCCCGGCCACGATCGACACTCCGCACCGCGGGGGTTCGGGAAATCTGATGCGAAGTACGCGCTTGTTGGTCGGTGGCCTCGCGACGAGCTCGTCGGGGTCGTTGAGGAGCTTCTCGAGCTGACGTTCGCGGCTCTTGGCCTGCTGCGCGCGACTGCCCGAGCGGAACCGGTTGATAAAGGCCTTGTCCTCCTGGATTTTTGCCTGCTGTTTCTTGTACGCCGCCTCCCACGCCGCTCGGTTCGCCGCCTTGCGCTTGAGGAACGTCGTGTAGTCGCAGCCGTCGTAGCTCCGCGTAACGCCGTCCTCCGTGTCGACGATCTTGTTCGACACCTGATCGAGGAACTCACGGTCGTGCGACACGATGACCATCGCGAGCGTCTGCTCGCGCAAAAATCCCTCGAGCCACTCGACGCTCTCGAGGTCGAGGTGGTTCGTCGGCTCGTCGAGAAGCAGCACGTCGGGCTGTTGCAGCAACACCTTGGCGAGCCCGATCCGCATCTTCCAGCCGCCAGAGAAGGACGCGACGAGCGCGTCGAGGTCCGCGTCCCCAAACCCCATCTGAATTGCCACCTTTTCCACCTTGCCCTCGATCCCGTACGCCCCCGCCTTGGTCGCCGCCTCCTGGAGCGCCCCGAGCTCGTCGAGCACGCGCATTCTCGAGTCGTCGTCCTCGGCGCTCCCGACCTCCTTTTCGAGCCGTGCGATGTCCGCGAGCGTGCGTGCCTCCGTCACGAAGACCGAAGACAGCTCCTCGACCAACGTCTTCGAGCTGTCCAACGACTCGGCAAACTCCTGCCGCAAGAACGCCACGTTCAGCTTGTCGCTCGACATGACGACCTCGCCCGTCGTCGGCTCGACCTCGCCCGCCAAAATCTTGAGCTGCGTGCTCTTCCCGCCTCCGTTAGCCCCGACGAGGCCCACGCGCTCGCCCGTCCGCACGCCCCACGTCGCGTCCTTCAGCACCTCCGTGTTCTTGAACACGACGCTCACCTTCTCGAGTCGCAGCGATGCTTGTCCGTTTCCCGCGCGCTCGATGAGCCGTACCCGAGCGCTCCCGCGCTCTCTCTTCTTGCGCTCCTCGAGCGATAACGCACCGTCGTCAACCTCTGCCGTGGCGACCAAGGCCTCGGGCGCCTCCTCGACGGCGACGACCTCCTGTTCCTCCTTCTTTTGAGCCTTTTTCTTCTTTTTGCTCTTCTTTGGCCGCGTGGCGAGCAAGATATCGTCGTCATCAAAATCCATTTCCTCGAGCATCGCCGCCGCCGCCGCCTTGGCCGCCTTGTTTGCCGCTTTTTTGTCCGCCTTCTTTCCAACATTCTCCTCCTCCTCCTCCTCCTCAACGACGGGCGGCGGATCATCCTTGACGACTGCTACGCCGGCATCTTCTCCTTCGAGCGCCGCCGCCGCCGCGGCCGCCGCGGCGGCCTTTTTGGCCTTTTTACCTTTCGGCGCCAGTGGCACGTCCTCGATGGCCTCGAGGGCCGCCGCCGCCGCCGCCGCCGCGCCCTTCTTGAGCTTCTTGGCTTTTTTCGGCGGCGGCGGTGGCTCCATCGTTGCCGTCGCGGTACCGCCCTCGTCCTCGAGCGCGGCCAAGGCCGCCAGGGCCTCCGCGGCCGCCCCCTTTGCCCCGCCCTTATTCTTGGCGTGCATCACGACTGCTCGACCGGCATCGCTCGTCGCGTGCGGGGCGCAGGCGATCGACGTGTGGAGGAAGCCGCCGGCACGGCCGCCCAGCAGTGCGAGCCAAAACACGACTGTCATCGCCTTTGCCGAGCCCTCAGCAAACGTCACTCGCGTGCATCATCATCATCAGCGTAATTAGATATCCGTATATATCCGTATAGGCTTCGTCAGCAGCAGAAAGAAAGAAAGAAAGAAAGAAAGAAAGAAAGAAAGAAAGAAAGAAAGAAAGAAAGAAAGAAAGAAAGAAAGAAAGAAAGAAAGAAAGAAAGAAAGAAAGAAAGAAAGAAAGAAAGAAAGAAAGAAAGAAAGAAAGAAAGAAAGAAAGAAAGAAAGAAAGAAAGAAAGAAAGAAAGAAAGAAAGAAAGAAAGAAAGAAAGAATTCATACAATAAATTCCGTTGATTTAACGGCGATGCGACTCGAGTGTCCGACGCTTCGGCTCCGGTTCTGGCGGGCGCCGCCCTCGCGTGCCGCGGGGGTCGTTGGGTTCGTGGTCGCGCTCACCGACGAGCACGGCGAGGAGGTGCGGTGTCGACCAGAGGTCGAGGTGAAGTGCTGGGCCAACGGCGCGTCGCGCGAAGCCGTGTCGTGCCATCGAATCGATGCGTCGCGGTGGCGAGGAAGCGCCGGCGTCGAGGTCTTGGAACGCGTCGCCGTCATTCGCGAAGGCCGTCGCCTCGTGGAGATCGAGGCGACAGCCTCCGCGGATGTCCTGGGGGTGCGCACTGGCCTCGAGATCGAGATCGGCGACGATCGTTACGCCCGGCCGCTGCTCCGCGTATCGCGGGACTTGGACCTCCCCCGCGGCTTGAGGACCACGATCGTCGAGGACTTTGGGGCCGCGTGCGTTGCGCACGCTTCGTCGTCGTGGAGGCCTCTCGTAGGATGGGCGCGCACGTCTGGAACGCCGGCATCGCGCTCGCGTACTACTTGACGTCCGCGACGGATCTCCGCCTCGAGGGTCGTCCGACCCTCGAATTTGGCGCTGGGTGCGGCCTCGCCTCGATCGTCGCCGCGCGCTGCGGCGCGAACGTTTTGGCAACGGACCGCGACGGAGCGCTCGACGCGCTCCGCGCGAACTGCGGGGCGACGAACGGCGTCGCCGTCGCGTCCCTCGATTTTGGCCGCGCCCCGCCCGACTTTCCCGCGACCCTCGCTATCGCCGCCGACGTCCTATACGCGTGATGTTTTTGCGTTATCGTGCTTTTCATGTTTGCGTTTAGGCCGCGAGCCGCCGCTGATCTAGCGACCACGCTCCTCCAGCTCCCCTCGCTCGAGGACCTCGTCTTCGCGCACGCCGAGCGGCCCGACACCACCCTCGCGGCCTGGTGGGCGGCGATCGCACCCCGCTTCAACTCCATCACGCTCGAGGCGCGCGTCGATCCTGACCCCCCCTGCTCGAGCGTTTTCGTCTACCGCTGTACGGCGGCGAAAGCGGCGGCGGCACCACCTCGTCCTTTTCTCGATCGCGAGACCACCACCACCACCACCACCACGTGATCATCATCATTTTTTTTTCTCGTCTGGTGTGTCGGCTTTTTTTTCCGTCGTCGTTCGTACAAACATACATACAAGGTTATCGCGGGCGGCACGCGTGGTCCCTCGCGTCCATTTGCACCTCTTATCTTTATTATTAGAAAGGACGACCCAAAAAGCTCGCGCGGATTTCCTCGAGGTTGCAGGGCGTCAAGGTACCGGTTTTGAGGAGCTGGGCCTCGAGGTACCTCTGGTACCCCGCAGCAGCCGAGTCGTCGAGCTCGGTCGTCGCGGCCGTCACCACCACGAGGTCCGCCGGCACAGGCGCGTCGTCGTCGGGCTCGCCGCCGTAGATCGACAAGATCTTGCCGGCAACTTGTGTCATGAAGAGCGCGTTTGCAGGGACACCCAGGAAGAGGGAGAATGTGGTCGTGAGGAGCGAGGCGAACTTGTCCCTGGGCGCGATGAGGCCGGCCGAGGTGTAGTTTGACACGACAAAGACCATCGCGTCGGCGAGGTCGTCGAATCTCTCGACGTGAAACGCGATGAAGAGGCCGTACAAGACGGCGACGAAATACACGCCGCCGGAAAAGACTATTTTTGGGACGTGTCTCGCGCGCGCGAGGGCGACGTTGAAAAAGACTCCAAAGGCCCCCGCGATCACCGACGAGCCGGCCAGCATGTGGACCACCGTGTACCACTTTGTCGGGACGTCTCTGATCGTTTCGTGGCCGTACCCGACGCCGAGCCCAACGTTGACCGCGTAAAAGAACGAATACATGAGCGTAAAGTCGTTTTGCGCGAGGAAGTACACTGCGGTGCCCGTGGCAAAGTAGCACAGGATGACAACGACGAGGTCAAAGGCCTGCCGTTGGGTTTTGTCGACGAGTCGCCCTCGGAAGTCGACGAACCGCGCCGCGTTCTGCGAGATTCGCCTCATCCGGCTCGGCTCCGGTAGTCGGCTTGGAGGCGAACGCGCGAGGAGCGACTCCTCGGCCTCCATTTTCGTCGTATTTCCGCCGTAGTAAATCTAAAATAGGACATCTTGCTTTTTACTAGAGTCTCCTTTCAGGATGGACTTTAATACTTTTTTTTTCTCCTGCAACAACCGCGTGAAAGGGTGGGTGGTGGTGGTTACTGTTGTCATGGAGTTCGACAAGGCGGTCGAGATGTCGGAACGCGCGGCTCTGGGTCGGAAGACGTACGCGCTCCTGGGCGTGAGCCCCGGGTGTGGGGAGGCGGCGCTTAGAAAAGCGTACCGCGAGGCGTCGCTCAAGTTCCATCCCGACAAGCAAGGTGGGAAGGACGAGGCGGGCGCGGCTGCGGCGGCCGCCATGTTTTTGAAGGTGAAGGAGGCGTACGAGTTGCTTTCGGACGAAACGAAACGTTCTGCGCTGGACGCGGCGGTGGCCGCGTCGGAACGCGCGACGCGCGCGCACGCCGAGCGCCTCGAGAAGATGGACACGACGCGGCGACGCATGCGCGAGGAGCTCGAGCGGCGCGAGAAGGAGGCGGCGCCGCCGCCGACGCCATCGGGTCCCCCCGAGGTCGCCCGGCGACCGGCCCGCAGTGTCGAGTCGACGCGCGATCGCGTCGACCGGCTCCGGCGGTCGCTCAAGGTTAGGTGGCGGAGCGGCCGGCCGACGAGCGACGACGACATCGCGCGGCTCGTGCGCCGCTTTGGGTTTGTCGAAACCATCCAACGCTCCGACTCGGGTAGGTCGGCGACGATCGTTTTCGAGGACGAGGACGCCGCCACCGCCGCCGCAATCGACGAGGCCCTCGCCGTTAGGTTCAAAGACGTTTCGCTCTGCACCGCCGACGCCTGGGACCGCCTCCGCGCCGCGGTAGCGCGCCGGTTAGCCACTGCCTCCGATACCTCTGCGCCGCGACGACGGGACCCGAACGCCGACCACCGGCGCGCCAAGGAGGATGGCGACGACTCCCTCCGCCGCGAGGAATGTCAACCGCCGCGGCGCGACGACGAACAAGCTGCCCGTCGTTCAGCCAAGCGCCAGCGCCTCGCCGCAAAAATCCAACGCATTAACGATCTCGCCCAAAAAGACGACGACCCGGATTATCGCGCTTTTGCGCAAGCCGAGTACGACATCCTCACGCGCCTTCTTGCCGCCGCCGCCGCCCAAAGCTGACCGTCGTCGTCGTCGCCGTAAGTCTCCTTCTTGTTCTCGACGACGACCTTGAATAGTAGCTAGAGGGACTTTTGATTGTTCTTTTTTTTCGTAGACATATTGCTGGGGCCCGTCCATTTCGGGCACAGGAATTCCCCAAGAACCAAAGGTAGGTAGGTATATCCGACAGACACAGCGGGTGCTGCGAGTATGCGAATTCGGGTACACGCTATCGAGCTATAGTACTCATATCAGCTGGGGATGAGCAGGAGAGCCTCTCAACGGCGCTCAAGTTAAATAACGCCAGGGATCTTTGAGAACGGAACAGAGTCGTGTACCGGGAAATAGTCGGTGGTGGGCGTTTCTTTGGGCGACTGCGATTGTTTTATTCATTCGAGGGCGCGCGAGAGATATGTTGTTTGCGTTTGGCGGTGCGCGGCGCGCCGTCGTCGCGCAGGCTCGGGCAAGCTCGACTTTAAAGGAGGTGCTCGCCGCGCAACTCCCCGCGAAGCAGGCGGAGTTGAAGGCGCTCAAGCAGGAGTTCGGGTCGATGAAGATCGACGAAGTTAGCGTGGATCAATGTCTCGGGGGCGCGCGATCGGTCAAGTGCATGCTGTGGGAGACGTCGCTCCTCGACGCGAACGAGGGGATCCGTTTCCGGGGGCACACGATCCCCGAACTCCAGGAGGTGCTGCCGACGTTCAAGGGGCCGGCCAGCGCGGGCGAGCCGATTCCCGAGGCGCTGACGTGGCTGCTGCTCACGGGCGAAATCCCGACCAAGGCGCAGTGCGACGGCCTGACGGCGGAGCTCCACGCGCGATCGGCGCTGCCCGAGCACGTCGTTTCGATGATGAACGCCCTCCCGAAGAGCACGCATCCGATGACGCAGTTCGCGCTCGGACTCCAGGCGTGCCAGACCGAGTCAAAGTTCGCGCAGGCGTACCAGGACGGTGTGCACAAGTCGACCTACTGGGAACACGCCTACGAGGACATCATCGACGTCTTCGCCAAACTTCCCGAAATCGCCGCCCTCGTGTACCGGAACACGTACTTCGACGGCGTCGTGAAACGCGACCGCACGCTCGACTACTCGGGAAACTTTTGCCGCATGCTCGGGATGGACGACCCCGGCTTCGACGAGCTTATGCGCCTCTACCTCGTCATCCACTCGGATCACGAGGGTGGCAACGCCTCGGCCCACACGACCCACCTCGTCGGCTCGACCCTCGCCGACCCGTATCTCTCGTACGTCGCGGGACTCAACTCGCTCGCCGGACCGCTCCACGGCCTCGCCAACCAGGAGGTCCTTCGCTGGATCCAGGAACTCAAGGCCAAGTTCGACGCCGAGGGGAAAGAAGTCAACGAGCAAACCATTACCGAGTTCGCGTGGGACACGCTCAAAGCCGGCAAGGTAATCCCGGGCTACGGCCATGCCGTTCTCCGCCAGACCGACCCGCGCTACACCTGCCAGCGCGAGTTCGCTAACAAGCACATGCCCGACGATCCCCTCTTCAAAGTCGTCGACACCATCTACGCGGTCATGCCCAGCATCCTCACCGAGCACGGTGCGTCGTCCTTTTCGCGTCGAGAACGCGTTACCTCGTCCGCAGGCAAAACAAAAAACCCGTACCCGAACGTTGACTCGCACTCGGGTGTCCTCCTCTGGCACTACGGCTTCACGCAGTACAACTACTACACCGTCCTATTTGGCGTTTCGCGCGCCCTCGGCGCTCTCTCCCAGCTTTTTTGGGACCGCGCCCTCGGCCTCCCGCTCGAACGGCCCAAGTCCGTTACCTCCGCTTGGATCCGCAACCACTTTGCCGGTAGTGACTGACTGGCTGACTGACTGACTCATGCCCCGTGCTTTGATTTCGTCTATATTTCTTCTTTGCATCCAACATTAACCCGCTTCTTCTTCTTCACAGCTCTGGCTTCTTCCTCCTCGTCGACGCGCGGCCGGAAAGAAATCCCCGCCGCCACTCGTCTCCCCTGTTGCTTGCGAACGGCTGCAGCGTCGAGAAGCCACGTAGCCCCCACCCTATTTCTCTGTATCTCCCAAGAAAAACTACCCTAGAACCCCCCCAGCGACCGGGTCTTCGTGGAGCGGGTTGGTTCTTTATTATTGGGCAGGGAGCATAGAGGCGCGTTTTTTCGTCGTTCGTGCGTGCGTGCGTGCGCTTGGTATTATTTGTAGGCCAACCGGTAGGACATTCGACGGGTCTATGCACCAGCACAGGTTCTTCTTAGTTGTTGTTCCACGCAAGAACAAGAAGAAGAAGAAGAAGAAGAAGAAGAAGAAGTGCATACGCGCTCGGCGGCGCAAGCGTAAAAGGTGGGAAAGCCAGAGCTACGACGAGAGGAAAGGCGCCGCCGCCGCCGGCTCGTTGTTGTTGTCGAAGTCTTGGAATATGTCAAAGCGCTGCTGCGTCTTTGGAAGTAGCGTGGCCACGCGCCTGCCGATGGCCGCTTCGGGCCATCTCGATGGCAGCTGCGCGTTTTCCTTGGCGCGGCCCATCCTGGTGCCAAAGTCGGGCCAGTCGTCTGCGTTGCCGGGGTCTTCCGGGAGGGCGGCGCGGAGGTCGTCATCGACGAAGACCGAAATCGCGGAGGAAGACGCGCCTGTCTCGCGTGGCGGCGGAGCGGTGGGTTGCTGGCGCGGCCGACGGGCGCGGCCGACGTTGGCGAGGGGCTGACGGGGTGCTGGTTCTTGGGGGGCGGCGATGTCGCGGGCGGCCAAACGGACCTCAAAGTCGGCTCGTCGTTTCTGGAGAATATCGAGCGGCTCGGCCTGCTTAGCGATACCCTTGGCGTAGACGTCGGCTGCCAGCTTGCGCTTACCCTGGGCTTCGGCCGCGAGGGCCCAGGCGATCCAGAAGGCCGCGACCTGGTCGCCAATCTTGCGCTGGCGCATGAACCGGAACGCCTCGTCTGGCTCGACGAGCGCGTCGACGTAGTCGAGCCAGACCGCGACGTACCGCGGGTCGTCACGGTATGCGTCGGCGTCCTTGAAGGCTCGCGCGCACCGCTCGCGGATGTCGACTGCCTTCCCCGAGTCCCGCGGGAAGGCCTCTTCGCAGAACCGCACGTACTCGAGCCACGGCTCGATGGTCGACGCGCTCGCGACGAGCGCTTCGAACCTCGACACCTCCGCCTGTCGCGAGACGCCGCACGACACCTCCCGGAGCGCCGACGGGTCGCGCCCGCGCTTCAGCGGCGCGACGTTTTCCTTGGACACCTCCCACGCCGGCGGCGGTTCCTCCATCGCACCTAACGGCCTCAACGGCCCAGGAACCAACGGACGGTTAGTATTAGTTAGAAGTCAACACTGCCACCTCAGTAGTAGGTGGCCATCGCCGCCACCATGATGGGGCTGCGCGCCTCCTTCTTTCTCGCCAGCGCCGTCGGCTTGGTGATCGTCGTGAAGCCCCCGAAGACGCGGCACCACACGTCGTCGTCGTTGGCATCATCCTCCTCATCGAACACGGTCGAGGACCCCGACCATCTTGCGGATGCGCTCAAGGTGGTCGCCTCGGAGCTCGCCTCGAATGCCGCTCGCGGGTCGGTCGCGGTGGCGTCCGAACGAAAGCTGCAGGCCGCGTACGACCGCAAGGCCGAGGCCGAGGATATGATGAGGCTCGCGGTCGAGGACGTGCGCGCGGCGCTGCGGTCGGAGCTCGACGCGGCGCGCGACCGCGCCGCCGAGACCGCCCTGTCGGTCGAGGCCTACCGCCACTGGGAGACGGCAAAGCGCAACCGCGCGGCCACCGAGCGCGAGCTCATGGCCTCGCTCAGCTCGGTCGCGACCCTGACCCCGGAAGCAGAGATTTCGGACCGGCTCGCGGCCGTCGCCGACGCAAAGGCCGAAATCATCGCCGTCGACTCGGCGATCGCCGACGAGCTCAACGACGCCATCGCGTTTCTCGAGGACGCCGCCGAAACGGCCGACCACGATCGAACACGCGTCGAGCGCGTCCTAGAATCGCGCGTTCTACGTCTCTATCGCTCTCACTCGACGCGTAGGCTGCCCGACTCGGCCGCCGAGGCCACCGCGTTCCGCATATTTGAGTGGGACGACATCGACCACGTGCGTTTTCTTTGTAGAAAAGCAAACCCCCCCGCCGCCGCAGGCGCGCGAGCTCGTGGAAACGGCGCGACGCCGAGCCGCGCTGGCGACCGAAGCCGCGAGACGCCTCGATCAAATTATCCACAAGTCCACGAGCCTCCGCTCGAGAGCTGTGACCACCGTCGCGGGCCCCGCTGCCGACGACGACGACGACGACGACCTCCCCACCTTTAAACAAGCCGCCAAGGAAGTCGCCACCGCGGGCCTCGAATCCGCCGCCGCGTTCGGGGACTGGGTCCTCTCCGATCAGCCCGAGGTAGGCCGCGCCAAACTGCCGCCTCCTACTCTGTTTTCGCAGGAGCTTGCGCAGACCATCGCGGATCGCTTGCGCGCTCGCGTCTCCTGAACCAACACACGGACTTCGTTTCTACTTCCCATCCCCGCGTTGTTGTTTATCTCCATCATCTCCAAGCCCACGCTCGCGCAAACAAGAGGAACGTCGCTCCATCCATCCACCTCGGCGACATGCTTTTGTTGCGCTCTCTGACGGCGCCACGGTCTATAATACTTTGGACAGACAATGTTCTCGGGATTAGGAGGGTCGGTCGCACCTATTTTATTTGCCTCGGAAGAACGCGATCCCTAGCTGCTGTGCCTCATTGAGAAGGTTTGTCGTCGGAGGTTTGAATGCCGCGAGGGGGTCGGTGGGTTGTCACGCGAGGGGGGGATTGCAGCAGCGGTATGTAAACCCAGGGTGGTGGTCCCCGGGTCCATCATGGCGGTCGATGAGGCGTCGCTCGCGTGAACCATCGGCCACTAAATTGGACAGGTGAGGCACCTGGTCCGCGGGATGTCCGCGGCCGCCGTCCTCGTCAATCATCGTTGTCATCAATTCTTAAAATTCTCATCGTATTGGCCCTTGTCGTCGGTGTCTTCTCACGCCGGCGGGTTGAAGATGCCTTCGCCACACGCAGAATGTGTTCCGGCCTATTCCGGATACGAGCGTAGAAGCTCGGAAAGTTCCTCGGCCGCATCGTGCGCGGGCGCCTTGCATCGCGGAAAAGCTCTTTGGCAGCGGCATTCTTGGGCGGAATGAGACCATTGGTGGTGGTTGCTCTCTCTTTCGCAGTCGTGATCGGTCATGCCCACGACGATACCCGCCCGCGAGATGTGTCGCCTCTGGGGAGAGAATGCGCACCAGCGCAGTGCGGGCGAGATCCATGCCCGCCGGACAAGCCGCTTTGGCGCGAGGTGACTTGCTACTGTTCGCGAGATCGCCGACGTAGCTTGTCGCGGCTTAGGTGCATGGAGAGTGCTGCGCGATATGGGCAAGCGAACGCGCGTGCGTCGAATGCTGCGCCCCCTACTTCCCAACCTCGTCACCGATCCCTCGCCCAACATCGATGCCGATGTCACCGGTTCCTACATCGCTACCGACGTCAACGATAGCGCCGACCCTCATGTCGCCGGAGCTGCACGCTGATCTCAAAACCAACTCTCTGATACGCGTTCTCTTCTGCTTGTTGGCAATCACCCTCGCGGTCGTCCTCGGGCAGTTATTCGTCATCACCAACCTTACGGCCAGCGTCCGCGAACTTCGAGGCATGATTCGTGAGCTCCGCGTCCCGATCCGCTGGATGTCGCGCCGCCGTTACGATGCTGGCTCGAGCGAGCTTTCTCCGCTCAACCAGGTTGTCGACGTTGCTCCTTTAGTCCAAGAAGCTGTGGCAGTAAAGACCGCGTTCAAAGAGCACGCACCTCAACACTCGGGGGTTATCCTCGGTGCAGACGACCTGGATCACGTTTGTGGCGACTCGGAGAGCAGCAGCGACGTCGTTAGCGACGTGGATGGCGACCAGGATGATGCCGCGAAAGAGATGATGGTGACTTTGTAGTCGGACACCACAGAGAATCCCCCGTCTACCCGGGTTGCTATATGAGGGAGTGCGTCGTCTCATTTATTGTGTCAAAATGAGCGCGATCGAGGTTTGGTGGTTATTCCATTACTATGTAACTATCTAACTAGAGGCCAGCCAAATGCATACGGGGCGTAGGATAGACTCGAAAAATTAACTCAAAATACGATTTCGATTTCCGTTCGTGCGTATGCACGGAGGCGCCGCTTTCTCCTCGAGGTCGAGAAGCAACGAGAACGATAAGAGGTGGTCCTAGATTGGTAAACTGGTGTCGGCAGATCGACACGTTTGACCACACCACTTACTACGTAATTTGTAGGCAGCAAGAGGCAACACCGGGAGGAGGAGAAGCCACCACCACCAAGCTCCAGCCAGAGAATAAGCGGAGCGCGATGTCGGATTTCCAACCTCCATCGTTGGAATCAGAGAAGGTTGCGAAGGTGATACTCGTGTAGGCACCACTGCATGATTCGATGAGGGTAGGCTCGAAAGTGCTGGACTGCCAGATACAGCTCGCTGACCAACAAAATAACTGCCTGAGGGAGCCTGTCCAAATGTGGCTGTCACCGACGTCGGTCGGTCAGTCACATCAGGCAATCCGGATGGGCCATCGGCATGAATTGGTGCCATTGTGGTTCCATGGATTTCAGGATGTGGGTGTTGCCTGAGGCGGTCCACCGTCGGAATCGCTGTCGGAGTTGAGAGTCCGTCGACTTCCACGCGCTCGTCTGTTGAAGGTGCTTTGCTTGACAGGGTTGGTCTCATACTCAAAACGCAAACAGATGGCGTCTGTTTACTCGTCGGGTACGGAGAGAAAGTTGGAGGCTTGGTCGGTGACGGCGAAAAAATCATTGTCGGAGCCAATGAGTCCCTCCGTTGCGACCCTGCGAAATCATCATTTGGAGGCAAACTCTCTCTTCGTGTAGCAGCCACCGTCGGTGCTGTAGGTCTTGTGTGGTTCATTGTGGGCTGTACAAACACGTCGACGTTGTTTTTCGATACCGTCCCAGTCGGAGGTGCTGTCATCGTTCGCGCCACGGACGTTGTTGGCACCGCGTTCGGCACTGGGAATAACGTGGGTTCTAACGAAGCGCTTAGCGCCGCCGTAGGCCATTGGACGAGCGAAGCCGTTCGACGCATGCTAGGTTGTAACGAATAGTCCGAGTCGATGTCGTCGTCGTCGTCGTCGTAAGATCCAAAATCATTCAACGCGGCTGCTTTCGTTGGAGTCTGAGACACGACGCGAACAGAACTGGGCACAGAACTCAGCACAGGGAGTCCCGCGGGTTGTAAAGACGTGGTCGTCGCTGGCATGATCATAGGCTGGTCGATGTGTGAGACGGTTCGAAGCATGGTCGGTTTCGACGACGGGTCGCCGCCGTAGTCGTTGTCGTCGTCGCTGTTCTCTGATCCTGCTCCAGTAGCTGCTGCTGTTTGGGTCGGCGTAACAAACGCGATTGACGCTAGAGTCAGCACTGGCGCAGACGTGGATCCTAACAATGTACTTGGCGTCGCCGTGAATGCAGGCTGGTCAATGGGTGAGACCGATCGGAGCATGGTTGGTTGTGCCGACAAGTCGTTGTTCGGTGACAGCATCGAAGGTTCTTGCGTCCCAGAAGACTGGAGTGTCGTCGAACTGCTGGTCGACAACTTCGGTGACAGAGTTGCCATACCTGATTCCACTGTGGGACTTTGGGTTGAGTATGTCGGACTTTCGGTTGAGTATGTCGGACTTTCGGTTGAGTACGTTGGTACAGTCGAAGGCACGGACCAGGCACTCGCTGTTGGCGTTGTGGATCGAGTGGTAGGATGTGGCGCGAGCACACGCCGAAACTCTTCCGAGTCGAATGGCGGCGACGATAGAACATGTGACGATTGCAAACTCCACGTGTGCCAGGGAGATGGCACCGTCGTAGGTGTGAACGAGGGTGTGCGATCACCAGCGGTTTTTCTGCGTATGTTTGGTTTGATAAATGTCGAATTGATCCTTGGAACAGGGCGAAATGCTGTTTTTCGCCTTTGCCGGAGAAGTGAGGACCTCCGATGATTCCAGGGTTTGCGACTGGACTCTAGGTAACGAGCCCGCTTGGGTTTTGAAAATAGACTCCCGACGTCCAGTGCGTAGCCGTCGGGGAGATGCCATCGCTGTCTGTCACTCAAACGACCAGACTGCAGCACGCCACTCAAGCCAACGCCTTGCTTCTCGGCGGGTCCATCGAGAGTCGAACCTGCAATAGAAGCTCATCTCAATCATCGTTGGTAATTTCATACCGTGTGGCGTGAGAACGCATACCAATGTAAAAGCTATTGTCACGACACGCGCGGCCATCGACTGCTGCTTTAAGTCAAATAAATTGAAGGAAGGACACCGCTCAGAGTGCGACCCAAGGCGCACGAGTCTGGATCAAACTATTTGTCGCTTGCAGGTCCTCGACGCGCAACAAGCTTCTTTCTTCCAAAATTTGGGACGCGCATCATCGCTTCTTCGAGTACAGAAACGCATTTAAATTTGTACTGTATTTGATACGCAATTAAGTACGAAACCTTCTGTATGTTACGTGTACCCGAATCCTACAGTTGGTGGATACGTCCAAAGCCTTGGCAAAGGGGGTAAACGTAGACGCAGCGTAGGGGGTAAACGTAGACACAGCGTCTCTGTAGAAGCGACGGCGGGAAAGAAAAGGGGGCCGGCCACATAACCTGACACAGCCGAGATCCTCCTAGACCACGGAGATGCCGGACCGGGAGTGGCTTTCTCTCTACCTCGCAGAACCACAAACAGATCGCCATCTTAAGACATGAGCTGGAAAATCATATATGGTGAGTTTAATTAGGGCTAAATCGGCAGCTGTCCGCGGGGGAGGATGTTGACGTAGGCTTCGGTAGAAAGGGCTATGGTAAGGCGTGGAATCAGGGTAAAGAACGAGATGTAGGTGGAGAGATTTGACCCTCTCCGGGTACATGGTAGAGACTGCGTGCAGTCTTAGGCGTGAACAGACCATTCCGCTTGTCACATGCTACTACACAAGGTAGGGATTTAGGCCCTAACTCCTTAAGGACATTAGGTCCCATAGAAGCGCTCACACTGACAATGAGGAATGAAGCCTCCATTAATTAAACAGACAACCCCATACCTGACGGTACGCACCTGGAGGTCTACTCCTTGTTGGAAGTGAACTGCAGATCTAATTCTTCATAATCTGAGAGTAATAATGGCGGAAGGGTAAGGAAGGAAAGAGGGAAAGCCGTATTGCGGAGAGAAAACCCTCTAGTGGAGATAGGTGTGAAAGGAGTGAGGTGTTCCAGTGTCGTACACGTAATAGTGTAGCGCTCTGGACCCCCTCAACGTGTGAAATAATTGTTTATGCATTTCAGACGTTCTTGAGGGCGGAGCTTGTGTATGATACATGAGAGCAGCGAACAAATTAAACAAACAACAATAAAACAGAGGAAGAGGTAACATAACAATTTAGTTTAGGAAGATGAGGTTGGGCGTGTTGTGACATTGCGTAAAGAAGCGGCATCCACAACATCAGATGTGTGGTCCAACTCATCATCACTATTATCTTCCAGTTCCTTTAACTCTGGAGAGGAAGAATCATGATCTTCGGGTTGGTCGTTAGCAGTATTGTTTGTAGTGATAGCATCACTGAGGGCGACCAGGGGTGCCATGACAGAAGATAGGAAGGACATAGCTGCGTCCGGTGTTAAAGTATGCAAGTCTGCTGCCGGGATAACATGATCCTGTGCATCAGACATAGCGGTATGTAAGTTATGAGCTGTATTGTCAATTAGAGTTTGCTGTGCCTCGTCATAAGTATTTCGAGGAAACTGTCCAATAGACGAAATGAGCGATCGTGAAATTATGTGAACAAAGACAGCAAGGGTAGGTACCATAGCATCTTGGTGCATTTGGTAGCTTGATAGTATACTATCCAAGAGCGCGACATGTTTGAGATTGTCCGTTACTTGAGCGTTTAATGTGTCATAAGCTTCTTGTAGCTGAGTTAAGTTCTTTAAAGCAGTAGATAGTTGTTGATCTCGTGCCGTCAATTGCTGCTCACTTATAGTAATACGTGAGGATGGAGATTGAATTTCGCCTTTTAACTGGCGTAAAGATTCGACCACATTGTCGTTAAGTTCGTCTGGCGTGGGTTCAGCAGATGCAGTTTCGACTGGTGCAGGTTTTTCATCTTCAGCCAATTTAGTATCTGAAAATGCGACTATTGTGGCAGAGGGCTAGCCAACCTGGACTAGCACGCTTTTGAAAGCAGACTGATGCTCGGGTGAAAGTTGAAGAAAGTAATCTAACATTGGCGACGGTACCATCTAGTGAGAAGTGTCATTAAGCTGGTGAAAGACATCACTAACGAAACTTTCAATGAGCACATTAAGTAGCTCATCAGGATTGGTCACGACACAGACTTTATCTTCAACAGACTGTAGTAATGACCAAGCTGCTACAAGAATCTCGAGATTTACATTCGAGATATAAGGCAGTTGTAGCAAGAGAGGAGCGTTGGCGTCAGGGTTTACGATGATTTTAGAAGCATCCAAATTGTGGATAGCCATACATTTCATGAGCGCCTCTTTAAGCAGCTTGTTGATTGCAATGGACTTCCCAAAGCAGAGAATGATAGCTCTCATGTGTGCAGCTGGATCGTTATAGCAAGAAAGATGAAAATACTGCCGACTATTCCTAATTAACGCTGTCCCGTGCTGCGACAAATTACACATGACACAAATCAAAATAAAAAATGGACGCGGTACGTCAAAACAATGCGAAGCATGTTGATCTGACGCAAGGTGGTCCTCGATGATTTTAGTAATTTTGTCCGTTTTAAGCTCATCTTCGGTGCAAATGGCAAGTACAAGGGGCGTACCAGGCGCATCGGTTTTGTTAAAGCATTTCGTACACACCACGTGTACTTTGACAACGCCTTTAATGGGTGGGTATCGATGTAGTCTAATACCCTCGTTTGTCGGTATGTTAGGAGCGCTGCGAATCCGCTTCGTCTTTAGACACAATAGAGAACTCAAAAAGTGGAGGTTGTCAACACAGTTATTTTGTTGTGCCTCCGTAAGCACTTGTTGGATGGATTGATGCCAACATTGAGGATCCTTAGGTGACGGTGGCAAAAAATACGGTGGCTGGGTGCCAAGCGAAAGAACGTTCCCTGACATCACTGACATAGCATCGAATTTACAATGCCTGAGCAGGAAGTACTCTGTATTTGCCACATGCGATTTAGTTTGATGTTGAGCTGTTTGAGGTTTAGGAGTCATTGGCCAGGACTGATTTCCTTGAGCAACCGAAAGATACGTTTGATGCTTCCGATTAGGAGAACTGGTTGGAGCAACGCCTGGGTTTAGTGCATTAAACGGAGAGGATAATGATGTTATGCCGCCACGTCCACGGTTCAATACAGAGTAACGTCGGCTCGCAGCATCCTGTTCTTGGTATGGTTCATTTTGTAGGGGTCCTCACATTGCGTATTTCGTTTCATTTTTTGGCGAGCTACGATGCCGTCTTATATGAGGGTTAGTTTAACGTCGTTTCGGACATAGTTAGGGGTAAGGATTAAGCATCTTCCTGAGCTTTGGGTTGTTGTAAACCAAGTAACGTGCGGAATCTAGTGAAAAGTGGAGCACCAAAAGGTTTAGTGAATCCGTCAGCGATGTTCTGAGTGCCGGAAACATGATGTAGGCGAATGCGTTTTAAATGTACATAATCGCGAATACGAAACCAGCGTGTACTGATAGCTTTGGCCTTAGTCGCACTGTCAGGATTATTTGATAGATGGATAGCAGAAGCAGAATCCCCAAGTATAGGGCTGTTACGTATGAACGACATGTCCGATGGGAGAGGGTTGTCATGAGCATCATAATCTAACAACAAATCTTCCCTGGAGGTTGGCGAAGATAGTGTTGTGGGTTTATAGCGAATACCATTTCCGTTAACAATTTGCGCAACCAGACCACATCATCGGCACACATATTAAGGGCAATGAGTTCACTCTCATGCGTAGAAGTAGCTGTGATAGGCTGTAGTTTGGACTTCCAAGTAATGAGAGAACCGAACAAAAAGATTGCGTAGCCAGTTGGAGACTTGCGGTCTTGTTCATTAGAGGGTACGTTATCAGCATCGACGAACGCGACCAGTGCATCAAAGTTACTTGAATTTACTTGTTCTTTAGTGTAATCCAACATGGTTGCCATATCAGTACGATTGCCGATGAGAAGTCTAAGGTGGTCCATTAGAGCGGAAGAGCCAGAGTAGTACCATAGTCGAAGATTGCGATTTTCGGGCTTGCGCAAATAGCGGAGAGTTCCTGTTAATACTTGAACATGCAGAAATGCTGGATTGTGCATTCCTCGGAAACAACGACTAAGGCTTTGTGATAAATCAGGGCGACAGGCCAACTGTACCAAAGTGAGCTTGCCAAGTAAGGTTGAAAAGGTGTGTAGGATGAACTTGTCCGTATCAGAAGATGGCTCTCCAGTTTTATAAGTGGTAGATGGTGACATAGGCGTAGAGGTAGGACGTAGCTGCATTAGAATGGGGTACTCTTCAAACAATGCATCAATTTTAGCTTGAGAGTCAAGTGAGATGGAACCATCAGTAGTACGCGTTGTGCGCATACCTGAGAGAGTGTGAACTTCTTCAAAGGTTTCGACTGAGTATTCCTTTTTCATGGCTTGCTGGAATTCACGACGTAGAGTTTCCGAGGTGCAAGTGATAACAACATCATCCACTGATAGCGTGCAAATTAAAAAGGTAGCGTCAGCTTGGACTTTAGCATAGATGCACGTATCTGTTCGAAAGCGCGTATAGCCTAATGAGTCAAAGAAACCATTTGTGGTTTGATTCCAAAGGGCAGGACTCTGTCGTAATCCATAAAGAGATTTAAGTAGTTTTGGGAGACGTCGTCCTTGATATTTTGTATCTTCAGGATCGAGTAGGTGAATACCTTGTGGCAGTTTGACATAGACATGAGAATCTATGGGAGCTTGAACAAAAGCGTTAGGTACATCGACGTGGTAGACGGGAAGTCGTAGGTGAGCTGCTAGCGCCAGAACACAACGGATGCCAGTAAGCTGCGCCATAGGACTAAATGTGTTGAAAAAGTCAGTGCCCAGAGAAGCTAAGAATCCTCGTAGGACCAATCGTGCTTTATGCTTGATGTATTGACCGGCAGCATTGGTTTTTATACGTAATACGAGGCGGGTATCAATAGGCTTTGAGTTGACCATGGGCAACGCGAGTTTAAAGCAGCCAAACTTAACAATATCAAAAATCTCCTTGGAAATAGCGGAGATATAAGCTTTACGATCAGCGTCTGAGAGACCTTTGAGGCAGGTCAACTCATATTCATCAATCTTGATATCTTTGGCTTGAATTTTATATTCGTCCGGACCAACAGTGCTGGGATCTTGAGCATTGGTAAGATGGGTGATTGCGTAAGAAGCGACCTTATCGTTAGTGTGAGCGTGATCGGGATCTTCGACAAGTTGAACAACTAGTAGAGGATCATCTCCAAAGTGGGCCTCAATGTAATGAGACTGCACGGTGATGTAGTCTTCGATGGCGGAGAGGTGAGGCTCGGAATCACCATAAGAAGCATCGTTATGATCCAAGATAGAGTGGGGTGTGAGCAAAGCATAAGCATATTGAGCGGGAGGAACTTGAAAAGCTTGAGAGTGTTCAGAAATGAGATGAACAAGAGCATGAGGAAGGTGAAAGTCTGCTGGGCTGAAGTCATCGAAGAGATGAACAGGAGTGGCATCCGTCGATGGATGGCTAAGGCTCCTAAGGCACATAGCGGAAGAAGATTGGGAAAGCACTTGGTGAACATGATGATGAAGGGATGGTGTAAATTCCCCCTCTGGAGGTATAGCCGTCCATTGGATGCCATGAGCAACATGAAGGGAGTGGGGGGTGGGGACGCAGAAAGGATATACTGCTTAGAGAGGTCATCGGAAGTCAGCGAAGACGTTTTATA